>JASDQU010101413.1:4373-24899 GCA_032191745.1 Picea mariana | reverse complement strand
GGTGAATCAGTAATAGCGTAATTATAATCATTTTTCTTCAAATGTTATATCAATGTAGAATTATTATCCAATAATGAGTAGTAAGAAACAAACAATCACACATATACACAGTACACCGGTGTTTTACGTGGAAACCCAAATCGGGAGAAAACCACGAAATGCTTTTCCTTATATGTCTTGAAGAATTACATTCATTAGAAGCACCAACTTCCTTTGTTTTCCAACTGCAACTGGAAGGAGACTCCAACCCCCTAGTTTCTCAGGCTAAAACCTGAGGGAAGCTCCAACTCCCCAATTCTCTGGCTATAACCAGAAGGAGGCTACAACCCCCAATGTTCTCCGACTACAACTGGAAGGTGGCTACAACCACCTGTCCTTGCCCCGTCTTGCCACCCTGAAGTAGAAGTATAATGATGGAACCACTGTCACACTATCACTGTGAGATATACCACTGTAAACTTGTACCAATAAATCTGAACCATGCATCAACCATGCATCAACCTGTACCTCAACCTGTAATCAACTTGTACCATAAACAAGTGCATCAACCATGCACCAATCTGTAATCAACCTATACCATAAACAAGTGCATCCAACCATGTACAAAGTATGTACCAATAATGTGTCAATTACTCATCAACTATGACTCATCAATATGTACCAACATCATCAACTATACACCTCATGTATGTGTGCCAACTCATCAACTATTTGTCTCAACCATGTACTCAACATGTACCACAACCAAAAGCCCTCATCAATTTTATCATCCAAATCTGATTTGTAGATTTGTAATAGACCTGGTGTATATGATCACATTCCTTCAAACCTTCCTTAACTTTAAAAACAAGATATTAGCATTTTCATCAAACTTTTCTTTAGTCTCACATGCCTAATTTTGGATTAGTCAACAACCCTAACTTGAAGTAATCATAACTTTGAACCTGTAATGTATAAAGATATGAAACTTATACACAATGTTCTTCAGTGTGTTTTATGCAATTCCTCCAAGTTTCACTACTTGGAACCTCTTAGAAAAGAAGTTATAGCAAAAATGACATACCTTGCTGAATTCTAACTTATTCTAGAGAACGACCTTGTAGAGCGTGCCCCACACAAAATATTTGATGAATTGATCTAAAACTATTACACATAATACTATAGACTATAACCTAACCAACACATTTGGTCTCACTAAATTTGGATCTGTTATGAAGAAGTTATGATGTTTTTACCCGAAACACCTGATTTTGACTAGTTTCAGGACTGGCCACAAACCCTATTTTCCACGGAGTGTAAATCCAAAAATACAATGCCCCACAAGCTGAATTTTGTACCACATATACTTGGATATGTTTTCTCACTTGAATAGAAATTTCAGGATATGAATCATTATAGAAAAAAAGTTATAGCGAAAATGGTGAGATGGCCTGTAAATAACATACCTTAGAAAGCACCATCAAAAGAAATTATCCTTCCTTGCATTTCGGCCTTCTTTTCTTCACTTTCCTAGAATTTCGGCTTAGATATCATTTGGTTACCTCAAAAACCTATAGATATTCAATATTCTCAAGTGTGATTCAAATGAGAGATCCTTGCCTCTTATTTATACTCTCCAAGTAGCTTCCTTAAAAACATCTTCTAGGTCACTTGGCCCACTTTCCTTATTTTAGGGTTGGGTCCACTTCTAATTTCTCCATTAAATTTATTATTGAGATTATTTATTTGTATTCACTTTGAATTATAATACCCTCATTACTTCACTTTTTTATTTACCTTTTAAAATCTCTTAAACCACTTTGATTACTTTGACCTTTTGGGGCTTCTAGATGACATATGAGGGTCCTCCAACTTCGTAAGGCCATAACTCTCAAACCGTGAGGAGTTATGTGATGTTCTACATACCACCAGAAATGGCATGACATGTAATATCCATATAGAATAGTATTATCTAAAAATATATCATAACTCATACCGTTACCCATCAAACAAAATTGGGTCCATTACCCAAACCTGGGGTCTCCAACTTCTCATGGCCATAACTCTCTAACTGTGAGGAATTATGTGACGTTCCACATACCACCGGAAATGACATGACAAGCAATACCCATATAGTATATTTTCCTTGATAAATTAACTTTCCTTCATCTCATTATTCCACAATTAAGCATGGGTTCTCTTACTCCACAAAGCGTCTTCCCGTGAGGGCTTTCACCATAAGGGGACCACTTTGGAGTTCATCCATATTTACTTCTTATCAACCATGAAAAAGCAATAATGAGTCATATTTACATCAAACAATATTGGGTCCATTACCTAGACCTTTGTGCTACTGGGCTTTCTTCAAGGGTTGACATCAATGACAACCAACCTTAATCAACATTAAGTATGAAATATAGAATAGATGTAAGCACAATGAACCTTTAAAAAACATGTTTTTGAATAGGGATATAATGTGAAATTAAGTTTCCATGCTTGATTCATGCTTTCAGTGATTAATCAAGCATGAAAACGCAAGATAAAAATAAAACAAGAATAATCAAACATCTTTTTTATAACCCAATAATCACCCTCAAATAGTAATATTTATAGGATGAGGTGAAGGCAACTACAAGAGGTGTCGTTTGTTGTTCAAAATAGAAAAACATGTAGGGCTGCCAACATGTTTTAAGTTTCCAATTGCACAAACAAAAGTATAGATAGATGTACAACTTTTCTATAACCATGTAACCTGTAATATAATTTCGTGTAGGTATATGAACTGAAATATCAAACAATAGGTAGATTTCTTGTAGGTTTGAAATATCAAACTGGTATAACTTGTAATATAATTTCTTGTAGGTAGATTCAAACATTATTATAAAGATGCATTAAATAACCCTTGAATATTGCAGATAAACACTAAATATCACAACAAGCATCACATATAAGACAAGTACGAGTCAAAATGATATTGATCTTCCATTACTTCCACATAATGATACAATCTTTACATGACATACATCACAGTTACAGTCTCCATTACAAAATTGGGCAAAGTGTAATAGAGATTACATGCCTTTCTTCTCTTTGAAGATTCCTCCTAAGTTGTCTCTAACTAGCCTTGTCGTATTTGAGTGGGCCGTGGAGTAGTTGGTTTTATAAAACCACCTATGCGATCTGCATTTGATGACAAGGTTCCACATGCCCCTAGTGGTTTGGTAGATTTCAGATAAACACTAAAGATCACAACTAGCATCACATATAAGAAAAGTACGAGTCAAAACAATATTGATCTTCCATTACTTCCACATAATGATACAATCTTTACATGACGTACATCACAGTTACAGTCTCTGTTACAAAATTGGGCAAAGTGTAATAAAGATTCCATGACTTTCTTCTCTTTGAAGATTCCTCGTAAGTTCTCTTTAACAAGCCTTGTCATATTTGAGTGGGCCGTGGAGCAGTTGGTTTTATAAAACCACCTATGCGATCTGCATTTGATGACAAAGCGCCACATGCCCCTAGTGGTTTGGTAGATGCATTTATTACAAACCGTTGAAGGGGAGTCATAAGTATGATGAATATTGGACATAGTCAGAAGTCCGATGAATGTTGGGGCACCAAGAAAAAAAGATGACAAAATTTTGATAATTACTTAGTAATTTTGGGTGGTATGGTCAATTTCTTTTGTACCGTCGAAATTCCCTATAAGACTTAAACACCATATGTAGTAGTGAAATCTAACATCATGTATGTGTTGCATAGTTATAACTAAAAAATATTTCCACTTAGTAGCCTACTCAAATAATGAAGTGAAAATCTAACATCATGTACACATTGCATAGTTATAGAGAAACATAATTAGTGAGGCCTTTATGGAAAGTCACTATCTATAGTTCAAATTTTAGTGTGATGTTAATAATTTGGAATGTTAATGCCTACTTACTTTGATTTTAGTGTGATGTTGATAATTTGGAATGCTGATGCCTACTTCCTTTGGGAGGTTAAGCATTTTGCATTTTTCATTAATTATGTGTTTGCGGAACTAAAATCATTATAACTTTTGACAATATCTTTTCTATTTCCAACAACTTTCGAAGTATAGGCGTGACAAGTATGAGGAGGGGGGGGGGGGTCATTTATGACCCTGGAGGAAACCAAATTATGGAATATGCTTGGGGGATGGGGACCAACACAAAAAACCAAGCAAAATCCCTAGTTGTGTATATGGGAATGAAATTGCTAAAAGAAGATAAATCATTAAGTGTCATTGTAATAGGTGATTCAGAGATGATTATAAAAGGGATGCATAAGCTAAAAAAAAAAATGCAACCTAGACTTCAAAGGATTTATAACAAAATCATAAACGAGGAGAAAAAATTTAAGTTTATGTAGTATTATCATGTCTACCAAAGGCAAAACAAAGAAGCTGATCACCTAGCCAAATCCACTAGATAGTTGGAGCAGGGCATTCTTAGAATAAATGAGGCTTCATCGTTGACCTTATTACCTTAGCCAAATGATTCAAGAGTATACAAAACTATCATGTCTAATTAATAAAGGGGAATTACCTAATTTTTAAGAAAAAATATGGTTTATGAGGGGATGTGACCCCACCCTCCATCCACATTGAGATTAACGACGTCATCACATCCAACTTAACATTTGGCACATGCTTCGTACTCCCTCCATGATGCATTTTTCCCACTCAACATATGCCTTCCTCTCCTCACATGGATACCATTAAAAGCGACTATGGTGGTTTGACGACAATGTATGGGATAATTCTTTTGTTCATTGTCATACTACTCAACTTCATCCCCTTCCACTCCCTCTGTGTATTAGTCCGCATGATGTATGCAACACAAACCTTAACAATGGATTTGAAGTACTTCATCTCATCATCATTTATGATCATGGAATCACAAATCCTCGTGTGTGCTTCTATGGAAACCAAGAACTAGGTGTATATTCACAACAATGGCAAAGAAACGGGTCACAATTGGGATTTGCTGATCCAGATTATTTTCGGCATGAAATGAGAGAGGAGATATAATAAATAAATGCACAGAGATATCGCAGATATTCAATAATATAATAGAAATGTATCAGATATGCATCCATAAAGATATACAATAATACACGATTTCTATTAATGAAAGAAATGTACAGAGACTGTAAAAATACAGAGTGAAAGACTCGCTAGAATGGTGGCAGTTTATCTCTGAGGAGAGATGTGAAGGCTACTCGCATTCGCAAGAAGATGATTACAATGAGGCTCTCAAGGCCTTTTTACAATAAACAAGAATGCCAAAAACCCTAGACATCCTAAAACCTAACCCTAGGAGATGAAGCACCAAAAGTCATGTGGGCCCCGTTTGGGTAAGTTAGTACATCAACTTCCCGGGGTTGTAACTTTTGTATACGATCTTTATTTTAGGCGTATGATAGCCCGTTGGAAAGTTATCATCAAGGAGATTCATTTTGGGGGCTCAATCATGCCTTCGACTATCATTGAGAAGATCGATCCCGAAAAACCTTCATTTAGGCCCTCAAAATGGCCCCGGAAGTTAAAAACTGCTAAAAATAGTAAATTGCCAAAATTGTCAGAAAACTGTTTTGAGCCAGTCGGAAAAGGTGGGTGGCCACCGATATCCACCTGGATCATTTGCTTGGTATTTTATCTCGCTTCTGTCTTGACGGGTTTATCTGCTGCCTTCATTCTTGACCTAGAGATATTAGTTCCCACTTGAATCCAATTATGTGGCGCATGAGTCAACCTTTATGTAATTGCAACAATTGCAAAATGGATGATATGAAGGGAAAACTAAAGATGCAACAACAAGAGTTGGTGGCTCTTTGTGCTTCCAATGCCCAATTGGAACATAAGCTGCAAGACAAGGAAGATAGGAGGGACAAGGAAATGGTAATTGTCCTTCGAAAGGTCAACAAACATGCTGATCATATCTGATCTCTCAACATGGCTCTCCAATGCAATCAATCAGGCATCCCAGTGCAAAAAAATCTAGTTCCCTTTGAAGGCTCACAAGCTTCCTATGAAGTTATACAACCCATGCTTATTTAGCTTGAACAAGACATCCTAGAGGATGTACAAGACATCCTAGAGGATGTCCAAGCAACGGTTGACACTGAGCTAAATCTTAATTATTGAAGGTTTTTAATGCAGTGAAAAATTGTGGTTTTTCTTTTCTCATATGTAATACTCTATACATGTAAGGATAGTGATAGTATTTTTGTAAAAATTGTTGAGGATATGTCCTCAATAAGGATTAGTAAGGCTCATTCTCTGTTGAAGGATCAAGGGCATTTTGAATTTTTGTATATTCTAGCACTTTTTTCCTATGCACAACCCCTTTTATAATAAAAACACTAACCATTTCTGTTTAAAAAAACAACTTTTGAAGTATAAAACTTGTATTACATTTGTTTACATAATTCTCACTATTTCTAAAAAAAACCTTTTATGCTGCGAAAAACTTGTACAGGGCAGTCTTCTTAATTGTCATGATTCACTACTACATTTTGGGTTAAATTTTAACATTTGGATCCACATTTGAGGGAAAAATCAATTTTAACATAAAAAAATCAATTAAATTTCATGAAATTTCTCTCTTTTTTTTTTTGTTTTACGCTTAACAAACGTCAATTTTTGACATCATCAAAATTACATTGATTAATTTAAGTTACCAACATCTCTTATTTAAGTTTAGGTATTCTTAATCAATTTTAACAAAGTCAAAATTGGTTATAGCAACCTAACATTTATGCTCTGGTAAAAAAAATTGTCTCATGATGAATATTGGTGAGTATTTATACTTTCATCATTTGTAATCGATATATCTTTCCTATTTTAAAAAAGATGCCATGAGAAAGCAACCATATTTTTTGTCTGAAAATATTGGGATTAAGTGATATAGTAGTAGGTAATTTTGTTACTTTTACTACATTGTTCAATTCATTATTCTTCCCATAATTGAAATCTTTTATGAGTAAAATTTATATATACTATTAAAGTTTTCTCTATGTAAAATTTTTTAAATGTATGTTTGTACTAAACCATAGATTGAATATTTTTTTAAAATAGATAATAATGATAAATAACATTGTTTCAAGTATTGGTATATATAGTCAAATGGCTTATATGGAGGAAGTAACCAAAGAATCCTTAGATCTCATTGTGGATATTGATCTTGATCAATACAAGTATTCTACACATGCAAGCAATCATAATAATTTGTCTCAAGATGATCCAAAACTTCCTTCAATTGGTGATGAGAAATGTTTTTTCCCTTAAATGGAAGTGCTTATAAATAAAAAGAATTAACAAATTAACAACTAAAATAATTTGCTTAGATTTTAGATTTTGGGTAGCTAGAAGGGGAAATTAAATTCCCCCATGGTAATATACATAAAACATTTTTTCTTATTTTTTAAAATCTTCAAATGTTTGAATATTTCAATACTAATTGTATTTTTATGTTTGTAATTATAAAGACAAAAATGACTTGGCTTGAATTCCTAATGGTAAAATTTGTAGTAGAAATGTTGAGGGTCATGGAGTTGAAGTTGATCGCATAAAAAGAAGTGATATAGATATAAGTGAGAATGATACGATAAATAGGTTGATCCATGACATCTTTGATGTCATGGAAGAAGACACAATCGTGGATGAGATATATGATGATATTCATGATGTACCACTTATATACAAGGTACAAAAATCCCTATACAAACACTCAAAGACAAGTCTTCTCTCTAATATTTTTTGTTGGTCAACTTGAAGGTATTAACAATATCTCAGATGCATATATGACACAAATATTAAGGTATGGAATATAATTCTTTATATGAACATAAGTCTGTTTCTATTTTTTGTGATTGTAATGAATATGATGCAATATATACTTTCCATAGAGGATTCAATATCTATTATTTAGCGAATTAAATTAATTTTCTCTTGTATATTGTTAAGTTATCTTGTTGTACCACTATCAAATGATTTACCTCACACACATTGAGAATTGTGTACCCTTATGAAAGATATAGGAACATAATATCAAACAATTTAGCATGTTCTACGAATTATGTTATATATTATGGAAATTATGCAACAAATGTGAAATATCATTAATGTGGAATTAGTAGATATTGAATTGACTAAGCGAGAAATAGGATTCTTGTAAGGTTCTTCATCATATCCCCATAATTCAATGTTTCAAATGATTCTTCAAGTGTAAAAATATAGCACATTGTATGGATTATCATGCACATAAGAGAAGTGAATATGGTTTTATGAAAATGTTTAGATAGTTCTACATTTGGGGACATGGAGGAAAGATGGATTATTTTTAAAGAAAGTTTTTGTAATGTTATACTTTCATTAGCTATTGATGGTGTTAATCCATTTACTCAATGTGGCCAGATTTTGTTTTTAAAACACGAACAATTAGTTTTTTATCATAATAGGGGTTATGGCAAGGTACAATCAGCTAGATTGTACAAAATATCATACTACCCTTGAATCCTTTAATATCTCCATTTCACAAATCTTGCAATGGCAAGGTGAAAAACTTCTTTCCCACATGAGGAAAGGCAAGATGAAACCAGATAGGGATATGACCAAACAAAGAGGAATGCTGCACCCATTTCATTTCCTTCAACATATTTAGATGTCCGGGGTTTGACGCCTAAGGTAGCACATGCAAGGAGTTGAGTGGCCATGAACAAAAGTAATAGCATAGTATGATACTGTAAATCGGGAGCTTGGGACAAAATGACTGCGTGTGAGCTATGACAGAAGTTGAAGTGAAGTGGTTATTATGTCCCATATACAATCTGTGGTCTTTAATGATTGACGTGCAGAGTGGAGAATGCATGTGACAGGAGTGAGGAACGCTTCATGGTGGAGATACAGCGAATGGAAAATGTAATGTTGACTTCAAATATGTCATGAAAATTAATGTGAATGGATGTTAAAGTCACATCACTATGGAGGACCAAATTTTTTCCAAAGTGAAATTTGATTTGTCCTTTGTGTATGGAAGAACACTTTTTTTTCTTTTCTTTTTCTTTGTTCATTAGTCTATGGTAGATGTTGCATATATAGAGCCTCATTTATTCTAATAACACCTTGCAAGTCGGCTTTAACATTTTTCCTTTGAAATACATGAAAGTACTCCATTGATTGAAAAGTTTGCTCCTTAGTTTGACTCCGATTATAAATAATTTGCAAAGTGGATTTTGAGTTTTCACTGAGCTTGCGTAAGCCTTATATTATTAGTTACAAATGCTCGATGAGGATTACCTCTTTGGATTTGTATTCCTTCAACAATTTCATTTCAAGGTATTTATTTTTGGGAATGTTTACAACATACCAATTCATTTATATTTTTTGTGACATATTTTGTATATACAACAAATTAATTGGAGGTGAATGTTGAATGGAAAAGAAGGTTGAGGAGAACGACAAGAAATGAGATAGGATTGTGAATTTATGTTTTAATTTAAATAAAAGTGTCATGGCAAGTGAATACAACATGAAGATGCAATTTCCTATACCTATTACATTGTTTTCATTTGCCTTTTCACATGTATGAAATCCAACTTTCTCCCAACATGAGGAGGAGAATGACATCAATTTTTGAGGTTGCTATACAACACATGAATTTTAGTATGCATTGTAGGGTATACATGTTTTTTGCATTCGAGGAGGAGAATCCATGTAGGGTTTTTTCATTAGAAGAGGATAAATTATTAATGGTATTTTCTCTATGAGTCACAGGGGTGTGGAGGGGTTATGGACAATTTACGTTAAATGTTTTTCATTCGAGTGGAAGGAAAAAACTTGGGTTATTTTTAGAAACTCATTTATAATCTCCAATCACCTCACCCTACGCCTATATTGCTACGTAATTTTAACAAACCTATCCCCTCTTTTTTAGATTTTAACCTTGTACAATTATTTACTGCAAACAAATTTTCAGTAAAAGAACATAAAAGATACAATGGAAAATACACACATTACACAGAGATTTTTCCCCTAGAAACCCAAACCGGGACAACCAACATATTCTATATTCATCCACATCATACATTGTTTACAATACAATATACATATAGGATCCAACGACATCCAAAACCCTAATCCAATGACCTGGATTAGTCAACAAACCTAATTCCTTAACCGTAAATATAAAAAAATCGACAAAAAACCATGTGTCGAAAAACCGCCCAACAATGGACACGAAAATCGAGGTGACATGAAAAACGAGGAAAAAAGGCGACACTATAGCTAGTCATACAAAGAATATAACACATACCCAACATTCTCCCACTTGTTTTTTTCTTTGTATACAGGGGGTTACAAGGTTACATAGTCAACAATCCAGGGCAACGATGCCCATAGATCCTCTATACCAAGAGAACTTCTCAATGCTCACATATTTTGTTAATTAATCTACAACATTCTTTAAAATGTTCACCTTCATTAACAACACTTTCTTTTCTTCAACCATGTCTTTCACAAAGTGATATTGAACATCAATATTCTTTGTCTTTGAATGATAAGTCGGGTTCTTTGCTAAAAAAATTGCACTCTGACTGTTACAATCTATCCTTACAATTTTGTGTACCAACCCAATACCTGAACACAATATTTGTAACCATAATGTTTTCTTTCTTGCATGAGTGGATGTCATGTATTCAACTTCTGTAGTTGAAAGTGCCACTACATAATGCCTTTTTCTCATCCAACTGATCGCTCCTCCAAACAGGTTAAACACATACCCTCTTGTATATATCCTACGATCTATATCTCCAGCCCAATATGCATCCACAAATCCATGTATGTCCAACACTCTCTCCAATCCCGATATTCCTTGGTAGCACAATCCATAGCTAGCAATGCCACACAAATACTTGAAAACCCTCTTTATTGCTACCTAATGATCCTTCCCTGGTTTTGACATATACCTGCTCAAAACTCCCACTGCATGTGCAATGTCCGGTTTAGTACAAACCATTGCATACATCAAACTTCCAACTACACTCACATACCAAATATGAGACATTTCCTCCTCCTTTTCTTGTGTCTTGGGACACTGATCCACATAGAACTTTACACCAATAGGAATAAAGACCTTGACCAGTTTACATTCTTACATATTAAACATTTGCAATGTTGTCTCGACATATTTTCTCTTATTTAACCAAAGATTCCTCTTTTCCCGATCTCTTTTAATTTTCATGCCCAAAATGAAATTTGCAGCACCGAGATCCTTCATGTCAAATTTAGAGGACAACTGAGTTTTCACATCCTGGATAATCTCCATGTTGTTTCCTATCAACAACATGTCATCCACATACAAGACCAAATAAATCAAATGATCACCAATTAATTTAAAATACACACAATGATCTTCTTTGATTCTTGTGAAGCCAAGTCCCATCATATAAGTATCAATTTTTTGATACCACATCCTTGGTGATTGTTTTAAACCGTATAGAGAATTTTTCAGCTTGCATACTAGCTTCTTCTTTCCCTTGAAAACAAATCCTTCTGGATGCTTCATATAGATCTATTCTTCCAGATCCCCATGTAGGAATGTTGTCTTCACATCCATCTATTTTACTTCAAAATCAAATGCAACAAAGATAGATAAAAAAAATCTAATAGAAGTTAACTTGGCAACAGGAGAAAAAATCTCACCAAAATCAATTCCCTCAACTCGGGAATAACCCTTTGCTACTAACTGGCATTTGTATTTCTCCACTTTTCCTTTTGCATTCATCTTCTTTTTAAATACCCATTTGCTGCCAATGGGATTTCTTCCAGTCAGAAACTCCACTAGATCCCAAGCCTCATTCTTATCCAAGGCTACCATTTCTTCATCCATGGATTTTTTCCAGAGTTTTCCATCCTATGAATCCACTGCCTCCTTGACAGTTATAGGATCATCATCGGTAATAAACAAAGGAAAATTTGAATGAAAATTAGGTGGATTATACCTTTCCAGTTGCCTTCTTTCCGAACCGATCTCCTCAATACTGGAGTGTGAGGATCTTCTTCTTTTGATTCATGTTCTTATGTAGAGTTTGATTTATCATCCTTTAAATCAAACTCCGTTTTCTCTGGTTGTTCCTTACTTGGTAAGACATCCTGTTTGACAACATCTTTTATTTCTCTAAATACTACATCTCAACTATACATAACCTTCTTAGTTTCTGGGTTCCAAAGCTTATAACCTTTAAGACCATCTTTATACCCAATAAAGATACACTTTTCAACCTTCTTATCTAGCTTACTTATGTTTTCCTTTGGAAAATGAACATAGGCATCACAACTAAATACCTTGAGATGTGTGAGAGAAGGTTTCTTACTAGTCCATACCTCTTGCGGAGTCTTGCAATCCAATGTTTATGAGGGTGATTTGTTGACTAGGTAACATGCAGTACCCACTGCATCTACCTAGAATTCTTGCCCTAACCCGACACCACTGAGCATGCACCTTTATTTTTCCATCAACATCTTGTTCATCCTTCATGCAAATCCATTCTGTTGAGGTGTATATGGAGTATTCTTCTTCCTTGCTATACCACACTTCTTACTAAATTATTCAAATTCATTCCCACAAAACTCTCCACCATTATCTGTCCTCAACACCTTAATTCTTTTCTATGTTTGATTCTCAACAAGATCCTTAAACTCTTTAAACTTGTTAAAGACTTCAAATTTATTCCCAAGGAAATATATCCAAGTATTCCTCGAGAAGTCATCTATAAAAGAGACATAGTACATAGATTTTCCCAATGATGGAACTGACACATGTCCAAACCCATCACTGTGCACTATCTGCAAAATTTTGTTTTCCATCATTGCACCAGAGGGGAATCTTACCCGATTATGCTTCCCATATACACAATGTTCAAAGAAATCAAAATCCAGAGAGGAGTTAGATATACCTTCAAACACACCTTTACTATGTAGCAATCGAAAACCCTTCTCTCCGATATGCCCCAGTCTTTGATGCCACATCATAACCTTTTCTCCAGAGACTATAGGAGTTCTTTCTTCTTCAACTCTAATACTGGGAGCAATGGAAATATTACACCATCACTAATAGTTTTTCCCTGCATCTTATATAGAGTTCCAAATTGAACTTCCTTCAACAACACCATTGCTCCTCGAACCATCTTTCATGTTTCCTTTTCAAATATTGTTTTTACCCCTACATTGTCCATTTTGCTTACATAAATCAAATTTCTGGCCAATCCTAGGATGTGCAGAACACCAGGTAGTGTTCTAATCCTTCCATCTATGAGCCTCAACTTTAATTTTCATCGTCCTATGATTCTGGTTGTCAAGTCATTGCTCAAGAAAACATTACCTCCATCATACCTTTCATATTCATAGAACCACTCCTTCTGGGGAGTCATATGTGTCATACAGTTGGCTTAGGTTGATGGATAGTTGGTTTTCATTGATGTCAACTATTGGAGAGTGATATTTTAGATTGATGTCAACCCTTAGTGATTGATGTCAACCCTTGGAGAAAGTCCGATAACGAATTCCAGTTGCACAAAGGTTTGAGTAATGGACCCAATGATGTTTCATGTATAATGGTCTGAGTTTTAATATATTTTAAGGTAATACTATTATATATGGATAGTACAAGTCATTCCATTGCCAGTGGTATGTGGAACGTCACATAACTCCTCACGATTAGAGAGTTATGGCCATGCGAAGTTGGAGAACCCAAGTTTGGGTAATGGACCCAAGTTTGTTTGATGGATAATGGTATGAGTTTTGATATATTTGCAGGTAAGACTATTCTAGATGGATATTATATGTCATTCCATTTCTGGTGGTATGTGTAATGTCACATCACTCCTCACGGTTTGAGAGTTATGGCCTTACAAAGTTGGAGGACCCTCATATGTCATCTGAAAGCCCCAAAAGGTCAAAGTAATCAAAGTGGTTTAAGATATTTTAGAAGGTAAATAATAAAGTGAAGTGATGAGTGTACTATAATTCAAAGTGAATACAAAATAAATTATTTAAATAATAAATTTAATGGATAAATTAGAAGTGGGTTAACCCTAAAATAAAGAAAGTGGGCAAAGTGACCTAGAAGATGCTTCTAAGGAAGCTAATTGGAGAGTATAAATAAGAGGCAAGGCTCTCTCATTTTATATCACACTTGAGAATATTGAATATATATAGGTGACTGAGGTAAAAGAAGGACATCTAAGCCAAATTTCAGAGGGAAGGTGAAGAAAAGAAAGCCGAAATTCAAGGGAGGATAAATTATTTTGATGATGCTTTCTAAGGTATGTTATTTATAGGTCATCTCACCATTTTTGCAATAATTTTTTTTATATAATGATTCAGATTGTGAAATTGATAGGACATTGAGGGAACATATCCAAGTATATGTGGTAAACATTTCAACTTGTGGGTCATTGTATTTTTGGAGTTACACTCTGTGTAAAATAGGGTTTGTGGCTAGTCCTAAAACTAGTCTAAAACACGTGTTTCGGGTAAAAACGTCATAACTTATTCATAACAGATCCAAATTTAGTAAGAAAAAATGTGTTGGTTATAGTAAAGTCTGTAGTATTTTTTGTAACATTTTTAGATCCATTCAACAAATATTCTATGCGGGGTACGCTCTACAAGGTCGCTCTCTAGAATAAGCCATAATTCAACACGGTATGCCATTTTTTCTATAACTCCTTTTATGAGAGGTTCCAAGTAGTGTCACCTGGAGGAATTGCACAAAAAGAACTGAAGAAAATTGTGTACTATTTTTAGATCTTTATTTATTATAGGTACATAGTTATGATTATTTCAAGTTAGGGTTGTTGACTAATCCAAAACTAGTCATGTGAGACTAAAGAAAAGTTTGATGAAAATGCTAGTCTCTTGTTGTTAAAGTTAAGGAAGGTTTGCAGGTATTTGATCATATACACTAGGTCTATTATAGAGTTACAAATCAGATTTGGATGATGAAATTGATGAGGGCTTTTGGTTGAGGTACATGTTGGGTACATGGTTGAGACAAGTAGTTGATGAGTTGGCACATACATGAGGTGTATAGTTGATGATGTTGGTACATATTGATGAGTCATAGTTGATGAGTAGTTGATACATGATTGGTACATACTTGGTACATGGTTGGAGACACTTGTTAGTAGTATTGTTGACACATGGTTTATGGATGATGTATCATACTTGTATTGGTATATTATTAGAAGTACATATTGATCTTGGTGATGATTATGAGTTGTTGTGTTATGATTGGTTGATGCACATATTTGAGAGTTGTCTTGGTGATTGATATTGATGAGTAGATATGATTTGGTTGATAATATTGATGAGACAGTTTGTTGTGATAGGTTGTTTGGACAAGTTGTTGTGACATTTTATTTGTACAAGTTTGGTGCATGGTTGATGCATTTGTTCATGGTACAAGTTGAGGTACATGTTGGTGCACGGTTGATGTACTTTTTTATGGTACAGGTTGACTACAGGTTGTTTGGTATAGGTTGGTGCATGGTTGATACACTTGTTTATGGTATAGGTTGATTACATGTTGAGTTACAGGTTGATGCATGGTTCAGGTTATTGGTACAGGTTATTTGGTGCAGGTTGATTGGTACATGTTTACATCAGTATATCTCACAGTGATAGTGTGAAAATGGTTCCATCATTCTACTTCTACATCAGGGCGGTTGGACGGGGCAAGGACAGGTGGTTGTATCCACCTTCCGGTTGTAGTGGGAGAACATAGGGGTTTGTAGCCTCCGTCTGGTTGTAGCAAGAGAATTGGGGAGTTGGAACTTCCCTCAGGTTGTAGCCTGATAAATTAGGGGGTTGGAGCCTCCTCCCAGTTGCAGCTGGAAAACAAAGGAATTTGGTGCTTCCAATGAATGTCATTCTTCAAGACATATAAGAAAAAACATTCCATGGTTTTCTCCTTCTTTTGGTTTCCCCGTAAAACACTGGTGTAATGTGTATTTATATGATTGTTCATTTGTTCATTTCTTATTTACTCTGCAATTACTGGATGATAATGCTACATTGATATAACACTTGAATTATATGGTTAAAAAGGATCAAATTTCTCTATTAATGATTCACCCTCCCTCTGAGTAATCCAACAATTGGTATCAGAGCCGGTTTCTTCAGGAAATAGTTTAACCACTGGAAGGAGATCATGGATTATTCTGAGAATGGAATACCAATGTTTAATGGTCAGAATGGTTTTAAGTATGAGATGTGGAGCATAAGGACGAAAGTATTTTTACAAGCATATGGACATTATATTTGGCTATCAATTGTTACAAGATATGATAGTTCAAAAAAGAAAAAGACTGCAGCCAAGAAGGAATTGAGGAAGAATAACAAAATAGCAATGGATTTCATCTGGGAAGGATTACCTAATTCAATAAGATTAAAGGTTGGTAATTGTTCATCAACAAAAGAAATTTTGGATAAGTTACATGACATATATTCTTCACCCATCACAGATTCCTAAAATGTCAAAGAAGACGCAGATACAAATCAAGAAGAATTATGTTCACCATGTCAAGTAGATTCAGAAGATGAAGATTACATAATCACAAGAGATATGCTGTTTTGTTTTAATTGTGAAAAACATGGACATCTTGAAATAGAATGCCATGAAGAAAATGAGACAAAAAATAATTGAAAAGGAAGACAATTATGAAGAAGAATTGATTAGTGCTTTATATGAACTAAGAGAAGAAAACAATTCACTCAAGAAATAATTGATGAAACAAAAGGAAAGTGTTCACATTTTTGAAGAATCCCAATAGGTCATCGAGAACTTAAGAACCTAGTTAGAAGAAGCCAGAAAGATTGAAGAAAATATTGAATATCAAAAGCAATGTTTGGAAACCAACATAGCAGCACAGAAGGAAGAAGTAGAAATGAGAGAGAAGATATTTATAGATAATATTTTAGGAAATAACTAACAATCTAAACTAGCTTGAGAAAGATTTTGGTCAAGAAGAGAAAGGACTTGAAGAAGAAATAATCACATTAAAAATTCAGCTTGAAGAAGTGAAAAGAATAGAAGAAGTCATGAAGTCTCAGATAATGAAGAAAGAAGAAGAGGTTGAGAATATTGAAGAAGAAGTTGTCACATTGAGAAGTAAAATCGTTAAGCTCAACAAGAATGTTGAAGAGACAAAAACATCCACATTAGTTATAGAGAATGAAGAGAAGCACTCTAGGTTGCTAGAAAAGAAGAATGAAGAAAATAGAAAGAGTTATGTAGAAGTACTCAAAGGAAGGAATCATGGTCAACAAAAATCTAAGAAAACTATTAAAGATACATCTTCAAGAAGACCATCCATGTTCAAGCCACAAAGAAGTTTCAATCATGATCATGATCAGTCAAGGAAAAAATTCAGAAGGACTATGCCACAAAGAAGATCATTCACTCCCAGGTATGCAAATTTATTTTATGGTCATTGTTTTTATTGTACTAACTTTGGACATAAGGTTGTAGATTGTAGGGATTATAAAAGAAATGTTCAAGCAAGAAAGTGCATATGTGGTCGCACGTAAAATTGAGTGTTACAAATGTCATAACTAAGGACACATATCCAGTGATTGTAGAAGCATGATCGACACTTTCATGAAAGAGAATACTAATATCAGATATAAGAAAGTATGGATAATAAAATAGGAAGAACAGGTGAACAAAGACCAGGTACCAAAGATCGCAAGATTGGCAATAAAACGAGATGAAGAAAATTCTATAGAGAAAAATAAAGATTTCAGATACAAAAAGGTTTGGAAAATAATTGAAAGAAAGGAAGGACAGGTAAATAAGGAACATGTTCAAGAGCTTGTACTTTCAGGCATTGTAGTGAAAGATGAATTCACAGACAGAAAGAAAGAAGTCAGATCTCATACAGATAGTGAATCTACCAATGAAGATGATGATGAATACAAATTAGAGAAGGAATTGTTTTGATCCATCCAACTTAGAGACTCCCAAGTAATATGAATATTGGACAGGGGGAGTCTATGCGATAACTATGACAGACCAAAGAAACATCCTTTGAGCCGATTGTAGAGTTTGAGAAGACAGATTCAGAGCAATCAGTTAGTAGAAGTACAGTTTGATAGATTAATCAACACTTCATAATAGTATAGTGATAAATGGGTCAACATTATGGACAATTGCGCAAGTAGAGTATTGGACAATATGGATAGAGATGGATTCATAAGAACACTTAGTAGGTTTGGAAAGATATATAATAGTGGATGAGAGCATGGATTCATAGATTGGTTCAAAGAGTGGTTCAGAGACAAATGAACATTACTATAATGGATGATAATTACATAGGAAATGGCTCGAACAGCTAATGGATTCCAAATTGACAGATATTTTTTGGACACATGCAGTGCATACATCAGTTCACATTCAAAACAGAGTAATGCTCAGAAACAACAATGACAAAACTCCCTACAAACTATGGAAAGAAAGCACAGACAACAACCTCTACATCAAGGTAACTCAAGGTAATATTTTATTAATTGAAATTTATGTTGATGATATTGTTTTGGAAGTACTAATGATAGGTTAATCCAGAAATTTACAAAGGATATGTAGAATGAATTTGAAATTTCATTACTTGGAGAACTATCCATATTTTTTGGTCTTCAGATATGTCAAAGAAACCAAGGAATTTTTATTTCTCAAACTAAGTATATCAGAGAAATGCTAAAGAGGTTCGCAATGGAAGATTGCAAACCGATTACCACTTCTATGTAAACCAGTTGCAAGTTGAGCAAAGATGATGATTCAAATTCTATAGACCATAGGCAATACAACTCAATGATTGGAAGCTTACTATATGTGAAAACATCCATACCAGATGTAATGCAAGCTGTTGGACAGGTGGTATGATTTCAAGCAGCACCAAAGGAATCACATGTATTAGCAGTGAAGAGGATTTTCAGATATCTCAAAGGAACATAAGAGTTTGGATTATGGTATCCAAAAGGAAAGGATCTATCACTTATTTCCTACACAGATGCAGATTGGGAAGGTTTCATTGATGACCGACGAAGCACCAGTGGAGCAACGTTCTACTTGGGTGAGTGTTTAGTATTTTGGCTAAGAAAGAAACAATCATCAATATCCTTATCTACAACCGAGGCAGAGTATATTGCAACAACAACATGCTGTACACAGGTTCTCTGGATGAAACAAACTTTGAAAGATATACAGATTGAGTATGATGAGTCCATTCCAATCTATTATGTTAATACAAGCACCATCAATATCTCAAAAAACCCGGTGATGCACTCCAAGACGAAGCACATTATAATCAAGTATCACTTTCTATGGGAATAGGTTGCAGAGAATAACATCAGAGTTGAATATGTGGGAACAAAAGAGCAAGTGGCATACATATTTACAAAACCGCTTCCATGGGAAGCCCTTGAGTATATTTTCCAGAGACTAGGATTAATTTCTACTCCAAAATGAATGCTTTTTAATGCTTATCTTATATGTCTTAGATGTACACAAGGACGCACCATAAATAGGACAAAGGGGGAGAGATTTATCAGATGCAAAGGTAAATGCTTGGAGAGAGAGAATAGAGGCATGTTTCCAAGGGGAACGATTGTCACAAGGGAAGAATGAGCGATATGACTTCAGAGTGATACCCTTTTTCAAAGGGTATAACTTTGAAGGGAAAGGTAGTAATCAAAGGCTTATAAACACAAAAAAAAATCAAAGGCACGTAGGCATGGGGAGCAACCCCAAGGAGAGTTCAGTCAGGGGGAGAAGCCCCAAAGGGAGATACCCTTTTCCATTGATGTCAAAGGGGGAGAGATAAAAACATTGATGAAGAGTATAAGCATGAATTCTATCATGACTAAGTGTTTCCATCAATGTTGGTGTTGCCATCAATGCCAAAGGGGGAGATTGTCAGACAATTGGCTTAGGTTGATGGATAGTTGGTATGGATTGTTGGTTGTCATTTATGTCAAATATTGGAGAGTGATATTGTAGATTGATTTCAACCCTTGGATAAAGTCCAGTAGCGAATTTTGGTAGCACAAAGGTTTGGGTAATGGATCCAAGGCTGTTTCATGAATAATGGTATGAGTTTTAATATATTTCAAGGTAATAATATTCTATATGGATAGTACATGTCATTCCATTTTTGGTGGTATGTGGAACGTCACATAACTCCTCACGGTTAGAGAGTTATGGCCATGAGAAGTTGGAGAACCCATATTTGGGTAATGGACCCAATTTTGTTTGATGGATAATGGTATGATTTTTGGTATATTTGTAGGTAATACTATTCTATATGGATAATACATGTCATGCCATTTCTTGTGGTATGTGTAACATCACATAACTCCTCATGGTTTGAGAGTTATGGCCTTACGAAGTTGGAGGACCCTCATATGTCATCTAGAAGCCCCAAAAGGTCAAAGTAGTCAAAGTGGTTTAAGAGATT
>JASDQU010101412.1:362332-391319 GCA_032191745.1 Picea mariana | reverse complement strand
TTATGCGTATGAGTGTATGAATTTATTTAGTTTGATTAATTAATTTTTAAAGTGTTAAGGAATTATATTTGAGTAAGAATATTTCATTTTTTCTAAAGTGATTATAAATACTTGCGTTACGCATTAACAAATATCTTATGGTGGAAAAGATTGGTAAGTGCTAAATTCATACACAATTGATGGTTCTCAAGGACCTAAATTTGAAAAAATACTGAAGTCCCATCCTAGTTAAGACTCCAAGAACCAATAATAAGAATCATGTAGGATAACATAATCAAAATAGAAATAAGAGAGTTGAAACCTCACATTACTCTATCCAAAACTAAGCATGGTTCATTCTAATGGAGATAAAAACATGTTACAAGAGTTTCTTAATACAAAATCAACATATAAAATATGAGTGCAAAATAAAGCCTCACATCAAATTCTCCATTAAGCTTTCCAAAATGTTCTACAATGTATCCCAAGAGGAGATCTCCTAAATACCCAAATTCTCCATTATTTACAATAGAGAGAGATAACTCTTCTTTATAGAGTGAGTCTCTTCTCTTATACAATAAAATATTATTATTTTCTAAATAACTCCATTACAAGTCAAATACATATTTTAATAATGAATTAGTTATATCTCTCCTCAATCCATGATTGACCATGTTATAACATGTGGACATTATCTTATCAAAAACAATTCTCCCTCATCTAAAAATTGTAGTAGTATGCACCAAATAATGCTCATGAAGGGGAAAAATCACCAAAATAGGCATCAAGCCAATTCAAATGCCAAGTGTGCACAGGGAATGTTCTCTACAAGAATGTGCATGCATGAAACCATTCCACATGTGTGAATTCCAAGGTATCCAACACCATGGATGAATCTAAAGGACTCTAATTGGATGGGGCATCCACAAAAAAGTATGTGATCAATGCCTAACCTTTCCTTGCCTTGCATTTGCTTTCCTTTTTTTCCTATCCTTTCCTTGTCTTTGCCTTGACTTGTGTTCCCTTACCTTTCCTTTCCTTTCCTTGTATTGTCTTTCATTTCCTTGCAATGCCATACCATGCCATCCATTTCCTTGAATTTACATGCCATGCCATGCCTTTCCTTTTCATGCCATGTCATGTCTTTCCTTCAATTGTCATGCCATGCCATGCCATGTCTTTCCATGGAATTCATTTCCTTTCCATTCCATGTCTTTCTATGTCTTTCCTTTCCATGCCATGCCTTGCCTTTCCTTTCTATTCCATACCATGCATTTCCTTGTCATTCCATGCTATTCCATGCTTTGCACTATCTTTCCTTACTATCCCATGTCATTCCATGTCATGCCATGCCATTCCTTTCCCTAATATGCCATTCCTTTCCTTGTCTTTCCATGCTATGTCACATTCCATGTATTTCCTTCCCTTTCCATTCCATACCTTTCCTTTCCATTCCATGCCATGTTGTGACTTTCCATGCCATGCCTTTCCTTTCCATGCCATTCCATGCCTTGAATTTCCTTTCCCTTACATGTCATGCCTTTCCTCTCTAATACTTTACTTGCCTTACCATTCCATGCATTTCCATGTCATTGCATGATATGGCTTTCCTTGCAATTCCATGCCTTTCAATTCCTTGTATTTCCATGTCATGCCTTTCCATGCCTTAAAAAATTTCTTCCATGCCATGCCTTTCCTTTCCATGACATTTCATGTCATCCCTTTCCTTTCCTTGCCTTTCCATGCCATTCCTTCCTTTCCATCCCATTAATTACCATGACTTTCCTTGCCATGCCATGTCTTTCCATTCCTTGCCTTGTCTTTCCATGACATGCCATGTATTTCCTTGCTATTCCATGCCATGCTATGCCTTGACTCGCCATGTCTTTCCTTTCCTTTCCTTTCCATGCCATGACTTTCCTTGTCATGCCATTCCATGCCTTTCCTTTCCATTCCAGGACTTTCCTTTCAATTCCTTTCCATGCCATGCCATTCCTTGATTTTCCTTTCCATGCCATGCCTTTCCTTGCAATTGCATTCCATGTCATGCCTTGCCTTGTCTTTCCAATCTATGCCTTTCCCTTCCAAGCCATGCCTTTCCTTTCCATTCCATGCCTTTCCTTTCCTTCACTTTACATTCCATGCCATGTCATGAATTTCCTTTCCATTCCATGCCTTTCCATTACTTTCATTTCCTTTCCATGCCATTCCTTTCCATTCCATGTCTTGCCTTGTCATTGCATGCCATGCCATGCCATGCATTTCATTACCTTTCTTTGCCATGCCATGCATTTCCTTGCAAAACCATGTCTTTCCAAGCCATGCCTTGTCTTGTCATGCCATGCCTTTCCATGTCATGCCATGCCATGCCATGCCTTCCCTTTCCTTTCCATCCCTTTCCCTGCCTTGTATTTCCATGCCATGCATTGCCTTATTATGACATGCCTTTCCTTTCCATGCCTTGTGTTAACACTCGGAAATTTCTTTGGGTTGTATCAAAGAAAACCCCAAGGTAACTATTTCAACCAACTTTAGATTGTATTCTAACCTATACAACTAGAGAGGGATATCTCATATGTATAATGACTGGTAATAAATCAAATATTTCATCAATAAATGCACAGAGGCCATATTATGCAATAGGACATGTTTATTTTTTGTTTAAAAGGGTTGGTAGGAAGAACAAGGAAAAAGTACCATTGAGCAATGGAGTCAAGGCCTGAATTTCAATGTTTTATAGTCAACAACATGTTTGTTTCTTTCTACATATCTGAGGCAAAATAGGTGCTATGCTCAGCAAATAAATGATATGAAATGAGAGATGGAAAGGAGAAAAAATCCCAATACACTAAAGGCATCAATCAGTGGATGAATATCTAATGCATGTTTAGAAGTAAGGACACAAATATTAATTACTAAACAGAGCATCAACTGAATATGAATTCTGTCAAAGCATTAACACATAACAAGCATCATTAGTGTGAAAGGAGAATCAAACATGGATGAATTCCTACCACTTACTCTCAGACAATGCTAGAAGAAAAAAAAATCATTGAGATTATATAAAAGAAACACATATTGAAAATAAACACCGTGATGAATCTCAAATCTCAGAAAGAGGAAACTTTTTCATTAAATTCAAAGGAATAAGCAAGTCTTGATATGCAGTACAATAGTCCTCTTTTCCCAAAAAGAGACACCCTATTTACATCAAAATGACCAACTTATATAGAAAACTAATGCCACACTTGGTTGTTAGGGTTGAACTACTACCTCCTAGAAAGAGAACAATAACTTCAATGGATTTACTAAAAATAGAAAACCCGACTTTGCCAAATCATAATCGTAACCGAAATATTCTTTACAATCATTGATCATGATCAAAATTTGACCATATGGTTGTGATGAGTCATTGTGTTCATTGTTGGACACTCTATCACCCTTTCACAACAAGTCTGCTACGCAACAGTAACCTACAGCAAAAGTGCAATAGATTGCACAACAAATTGATAAAATAGGGGTTAAAGATGACATCATATCTCTCGAATAAAAAATGATTTTTCAAAACAGAGAGGTTTTTGTTAATGAACCTGTTCTAGAGAAAAAACTTTCTCAGTGTTCTAAAAATCCTCTCCAGTGTCTTAGGATCCATGCCCAAATATGATGACAAAAAGACAATCTGGAAAAAATGGGTTGTAAAGATTCATTTGAATCTACCAAAATATGACACTTTTTGAAAATTTGAGATACTTTTTTATTATTTGGTTTGTCCTTGAAAAAAACCTCTCGGGGATTTTCAATTTTTTTTTCCAATTGGTCAGAAAGTGTTCTTGAAGTTGACCACTAAACCAGTTATTTACGCAACGTTCCATGTAGCCCGTGCGCAGTAAAACCCTCTGCACAACAAAATCCTCTACGCGAAAAAATCCTTTGCACAACAAAATTCTTTATGCGACAAAATCCCCTGAGCAACAAAACCCTCTATGTGGAAAAATCCTCTGAGTGGAAAAATCCTCTACGCGATGAAATTATTTCGCATCACACAACAAATGAAAGCAACAAAAGCCTTTGCGCAACGAACTTGTACAAAGAGTATGATTTTGAAGTTTGCAACGATACCAATGACATGGAGTGTCATGATTGTTCATTCTCTAACCTCATGAAAGATGACGATGAACCATAATACCTTTTGACATGATATTCACCCTAACCTATGAATCATCTAGGAATACCTTGATTTTCCCAAGATCATGTCATGACTTTGAAAACATTGGACAAACCTCTCACTCTAGCTATGGAAATCATGGTGCTAACAAATGGCTCCAACGGGGATGATATCCTCCCAGTGAGGTAGCAAAGAACTCGTAGACCCTTTGCCTATCTATTGGGATTCTCCCAAACTTAACTTTCCAACTGTAACATGTAACCTGCTCTCTTTCCGACCTAGAACCAATCACCCTAAAATCTAAACCTGAACTGTTCCGCCACAAATTTATTCTGCAACTGAACCAAACCCAAACTGAAAAATCCAGACTGAAAATTGTTGAAAGAAATGCTCGCCATGTTGATATTATTCACACCTACCTACCCTAACTACTTGAAAAAAATGCCAATCAAGTAATTTCATATTTCCAATAAAGCCAATCAAGTATATTCTCACATAAATTGACTGCTTGATTGTGCTTCAACATAATTGACCCCAAAACATGTAATGACAAGGGTATCTTATAATACTTCTATTTCACATAGTGGAGGCATGGCTGTGAATTTAAATTCAAGAATCCTTCCATATATTCATCTATAGGGTCATAACAATCATGGATGTTTCATTGATTCCCAAAGAAGTCTACAATCTCTTTATCATGCATGGACTGTTCTTGTGTATCTTCTACTTGCACATACTGCTTCATGTGTGGAATGTCAAACTCATTTCTAGACACAAAACATTTCTCAATCTTGACATCTAAAGGCAGTTGAAAAGGATATTCAAAACACAAGCTTTGATAGTGAAATTATTGGGGCTGAATTTGACCCTCTAGGGCCTCAAGATCATTCTCAAGTTTTTCAACAAAATCTTCTAAGAAAATGGCCATATCTTTAGAAGAACATTTACATGACTTCAAATACATGGGTAAAAAAATTGAGAAAGCCTCTTCGATGTGATCATCATCAAACATGTCAAAATATTCTTTAAAATACTCAACATAAAAAAGATTTGCTACTACCTCTAGTTTTGACATCCATTATTCCAACAAGACAATCCAAAAATATGTTATAGATCTAATAGACCTAATAGACAAAACTTCAACCAAAAATTTACACTTTCCTTGGAATGAATCATAAAACAATTTAAGGAAAATATATTCATGTTTGACTCTAAGAAGCTCAGTGAAGTCGTGAAAATTTGATATATCCTTCAAATTCAAACTTAGATCATCTCCACTAAATTTCAGACCATTTCTTAAAAAATATTCATCCTTGGGTAAAGGATTTGGGAAACCATGAATGTGTGAAAGGTCGAAACATGCATATAATGAAACAATTGTTGCAAAATATGAGTTCTTCATCAAATCCAGTGGACTCACTAGTACCTTCTTCAAGATTTAAAACCTTCGGATAGTGGAGTCTCCATTGATACTCTAACATATGGATACAACTGAAAATGGAGTCACCAAGTGGATGATTTACAACCTCTTCGTGTCTCACTGTTTTCCACCATCAACAATCATATCTGAACTTTGTCGTTTATCCTAAGGAAAATGCAACTTTCGGTCCCCAACAACGGTGCCAAAATGTTAACACTCATAAATTTCTTTGGGTTGTATCAAAGAAAACCCCAAGGTAACTGTTTCAACTAACTTCAGATTGTATTTTGAACTATACAACCAGAGAGGGCTCTCTCATATGTCTAATGACTGGTAATAACTCAAATATTTCATCGATAAATGCACATAGGTAAGATTCTGCAATAGGACAGGTTTTTTTTTGTTTTAAAAGGGTTGGTAGGACAAACAAGGAAAAGGTACCATTGGGCAATGGAGTCAAGGCCTGAATTTCAATGTTTTTACAGTCAACAACATGTTGGTTTCTTTCTACAAATCTAAGGAAAAATAGGTGTTATGCTCAACAAATAAATGATATGAAATGAGAGATGGAAAGGAGAAGAAATCCCACTACACTAAAGGCATCAATAAATATATGAATCTCTAGTGAAACTTTAGAATAAAGGACACAAATAATAATTACTAAACAAAGCATCAAATGAAGATGAATTCTGTAAAAGTAACCATTAACACATAAGAAGCATCATCAGTGTGAAAGGAGCATCAAACATGGATGAATTCCTACCACTTACTCTCAGACAATGCTATCAGAAAAAAAATAATCATGGAGATGATATACAAGAAAAACATACTAAACATAAACACCGTGATGAATCTCAAATCTCAGAAAGAAGAAACTTTTTCATTAACTTCAAAGGAATAAACAAGTCTTGATCTGCAGTACAATAGTCCTCTTTTCCAAAAACGAGTCCCCATGTTTACATCAAAATGATCAAATTATATATAAAAATAATTCCACTTGGTTGTTAGGGTCAAACTACTACCTCCTAGAATCATGGATCTGGTTTCTTTGAAAGAGAACAATAACTTGAATGAATTTACTAAAAATAGAAAACCTAACTTTGCTAAATCATAATTGTAACGGAAATATTATTTGCAGTCATTGATCATGATCTAAATTCGACCATATGGTTGTTATGAGTCATCATTTTCACTATTGGACACTCTGTCACCCTTGCACAACAAGTCTGCTACACAACAGTAACATACAATAAAAGTACAGTAGATTGCGCAACAAACTAAGAAAATATGGGTTAAAAATGACATCATATCTCTGGAATAAAAAATGATTTTTCAAAAAGGAGAGAGGTTTTTGTTAATGAAACTTTTCTTGAGAAAAACCTCTCATTTTTATAAAAATATTCTCCAATATCTTGGGATCCGCACCCAAATATGATGACAAAAACCAAATCTGAAAAAATGGGTTGTAAATATTCATTTGAATCTACCAAAATATGACACTTTGTGCAAATCTGAGAGAGGGTTTTATTATTTGGTTTGTCCTTGACAGAAACTTCTCGGGGATTTCCAAAATTCCTCTCCAACTATCTTGAAGTTGACCACTAAACCAGTCATTTATGTAGGGTTCCATGTAGCCTGTGCATAGTAAAACCCTTTGCGCGACAAAATCCTCTGCTTGAAAAAATACTCAGCACGAAAAAATCCTCTGCACGACAAAATCTCCTGCACGAAAAAACCCTCTTCTCGAAAAAATCCTCTGCACAACGCACAACAAATGAAAACAACAAAATCCTTTGCGCATTGAACTTGTACACCGAGTATGCTTTTGAAGTTTGCAATGATACCAATGAAATGGATGTCATTATTGTTCCTTCTCTAACCTCATGAAAGGTGATGATGAACCATAATACATTTTGACATGATATTCACCCTAACCTATGACTCATCTAGGAATGCCTTGATTTTCCCAAGATCATGTCATGACTTTGAAAACTTTGGACAAACCTCTAACTCTAGCTATGCAAATCATGGTGCTAACACATTTCCTTGCCATGCCATGCATTTCCTTGCCTTGAATTTCCATGCCATGTCTTTCCTTGTCATGCCATACCATGCATTTCATTTCCATGCCATGTCTTTCCTTTCCATGCCATACCATGCCTTGGTCACCTCAACGCTATAGTCATTTCAATATTGCAAATACATTACAAATGAACTCAACACTATAGTCATTTCGATATTCCATAGCTCAAATCCATGCATATACATTACAAATTCCATATGAGGATCCTTATCTGTATTAATGTTCAATTAATAAATGTATGTTTATGTACACAATGTCTTACATCTATTATACATTCACAACATAATTTTGAACTAGTATCCACATACCTAAGTTCCACATTTCAATTTGCATGTTTAAACAAATCACATAATTATCATCATCATAAAAATATAACAATAAAAATAATACCCTGCAACACATAAATAGATCTAGATGTATACATATAAAATGTCTATATGATTCTAACTAAACCCAACAAATACTAAGCAATGAATCACAAAGATAAGTAAAAATCAAAGTTCTAAACTTCAAAGGAAAAAATATAGGTTGTTACATTTACAAATCCCTAGAACACCACTATGATCTAAAATAGACTAATCCCTCCTTGTATGTATTTCCATGTAGCTTCCCATTTTAAAGGATACAACAATAAATATATCTGTCCATAACATTATGGAAGGAAAAATTGAAATCAAAATGCATATTGACATGAAACAAGAATCACAAAAAAATGAACATTTCTCATCCTAGAAATAAAAAAATAAAAAAAAAAAAACATTTTTCTAGGGACAAATGACTTAACTTTGTATCACAAATTTCCTTTCCATGCAATGAAGTGGTTTTTCCTTTCCATTCCATGCCACGACATTCCTTTCCTTTCCATTCCATGCCTTGCCTTGTCTTTCCATGCCATGCCATTCCTTTCCTTTCCATGCCTTTCCTTACCATGCCTTGTCATTCCTTTCATAGCGATGCCATGCCATGCCATGTATTTCCTTTATATGACATGCCTNCTTTCCATGCCATGTCATGCCTTTCCTTGCCATGCCATGCATTTCCTTGCAATTACATGCCATGACATGCCTTTCCTTTCCATGCCATTCCTTTCCTTTCCATGACATGTCATGCCCTTCCTTTCCATGTCATGCCTTTCCTTGCCATGTCATGTCATGCAATTGCTTTCCCTTCCTTGCCTTGACTGTTGGGTTGCTAAATTCTTTGTAGTGAAAGTCAAAGGTCGAGGTGGATCAACTAGGAAAAGTTCAATTTGAATTAATTGAAATAAATTTGAAGAGGTCAACTAAAAAGAGGTCGACAATGGTCGCATTGCAATTGACTAAAGAGTGAATTAAGTTTGATTGGTAGTCGACTGGTAATCCAACTTGATAGTCAACTGTAACAGAATCCCAAGATTTGTGGTATTTGTAGCCAATAATCTGCATGGATATGTAACCGTTTTTGGGAGCCATTCTTTATGGTTTTTCCTACTGTAAAGCCTATAAATAAGGCATGTTGTAATGTTGTAAATGCTAATATTTAGATTACTCATGATAGAGGTCTTTGGTATGTAGATGTAAGTCAAACTGGCTACAAGGTTTTCCTCGTGTAAATAAAGAAGGGATGATGTCGATTGTGTCTTAGGTGTGGATAAAGGTTAGGGATGTAACCTTTTATTCTGAATGAATATGACAATAAAAGAGAAACACACTCAAGGAATGTTGGTTTTACCATTTGGGTTTCCAGGGTAAAATCTCTATGTATTGTGTGTTTTCTTTGTCATTTGATTTATATCTTAAATATTTGTTCCTCTCTTCTATTAGGTTTAGCATGGAAGTGCTTAATTTACTTACATGTGGTATCAGAGCTTGGTTTAAAAAAAATGGATTTGAATCTAAACCCTAAGTACAATAAGATGCATAAGTCATAGATATTTAAATTTGTTCTTAAACAATGGAAAGTAGCTCGAGAATAGAGATAAAAAACTTCAGTGGACAAAATTTTGAGCTCTGGAAGCTTAAAATTTAAGATATCGTTGTAGATCGAGAACAATGGTGGTGAAAACCCCCTTCTCTGCAAAGGGTTGCTTGACCTCCCGGTCTAGGATTGTTCAAGTCACCAAATTGAATGGTTCATTGGGCTCCTGATGGAATTGTTTTAACTTGACACATGCACTTTTGCTTTCTCGACACAGGTTATGTGTCACCTGCGTACCCTCTCCTTAGCTTTTTTCCAAACTTAACGCTAATGCTGCTAGTTACCTGTGCTAGGATTCCTCCTTGATGTGACCACAGTTTACACCCATGGGCCAAATCCCTTCATGATCCCATACTTAAGAAATTTCATGAGTTGCTTTCTCCCTCTTTCCCGATTTCTAAATCAGTAAATTCTTCGGGACTAGATCTACGGTCCACGCTCTCCTCGCGAACAACGACTGTGATCAAATTTGCAAGTTTGGACTTCACTAGTCCTTTCTTCTTTTGACTTTGCCTTTCCCAACTTGAAAATCAGCGATGTGCTAATCCATCGCCATGCATCCTATCCCAATGGATGGCTAGGATTACTTTTCTACCTAGTGCTTCGGGTGTTCTCCTTTTGAATTTTCTCCGAAGGGTTCCTCCTATGAAATGCATGGATCTCTGCCATGTGCTCTCCCAGATCCAATGGTCTGGACTGAAATTGCTCTTTATGACTTCGAGAAGATCTTTGTTTTCTTCTGGCAAACTTTTTGAAGTTTCCACTCCTGAAATCTTTGATATTATGCAACCTATCTCCTCCTCGACGATGGGTGATTTCTCTGTCTTCAGGACTTAAGAAAGTCCTTGAATATTTTTCACACTTAGTGAAAATTCTCCTTTCGAGACTTAGAATGTTCTTGAAACTCCTCCTACACTCCTTGCAGAGTTCTGTGTAAGCTCTTCTGAGACTTTGCTCGGCTTGAAAACCTCCAAGGTTCCTAGTTCCTCTGCATCCTTCAATGGACTTCTTCTTTCCCTCCTGGTAGTGTCTCAGTCTGCTTCCTGAGCTTGTAAGGTGAACTTGCAACACCTTAGACGCACTCCTTGCACTTGGATCAGTTCTTTGACGATTTGTCCCTTATCCTTAGAGAAATGTTTAAGGCATCTCCTTTACTTTGTTGATGCACTTCTTGCAAAGCCTTCCTTCACCAGAATATTTAGCAATTTTGGGATTCTCCAATATTTCCTACCATGTTTCTTCTGTGCACGATCACACTAGATTGATTCCCTCTTGGCAGAGTATTTCATAGTGTTCAATAACTCTGAACTATGCTTCTCCCAACATAGTATTTCCTTCCAAGGTACTTAACCACCTTGAAATTTCTCCCCGATTTTGTGAATTAACCTGGTGTGCCCTCCTGAGAACTTCTCTTCTGACTCCACTGAGTACAAACACACACTCCTTGCATTGGCTCATAGATTTTCCTGTCTTTGTCGCGCACTCCTTGCACTTAGCCTAGAGAACCAGACTTAACCCAACACACTCTCAGATAGAAAAGTGTATCTCTATCCCTGCAGATGATTTCTAACATTCATCTACAATTTACAAACATGTAAATGACATTCATAACACAACACCCATTACAAAGAAATTAAAAATAGGAAAAACTGTCATTTTCTATTAATGGTAGAACGTCAAATTACAACAGTCGATTCTGAGCTACAACTGAGTCTCGACTCTCTATGTTTTTCTCCCTACAACCTATGCATCTACCTACAACAACCTCTACTTTGCAACAATACAAATATTTATACAAGTGGGGCTCGACGAGCTTCCCTCGCAAGCTTAAACTAGTGATGTCAAATCACCATTCAAAATTCCTATCGAAAGAGTAAATTACAATGATGGGAATCTGTTCCAAATCAGATGTAGATCCATTCTGCCATCAACCACTTAATGATGACCTTATCTCTGGCTTATGTGAAAGAACATTTTTTCTCTTCTAGCTTGTCTTTCTCAAATTCCTGGATCGCACAGTAGATTCTTGAGGAAAAATGAGAGGGTAGTTCCTCTCCTCTCCTAAATGTGCACCATGCGTGAAATCTGATCGGTGTGTGCTGAGGTTGAACGATGCTCCTGCATCATACTCCATGGCTACAAAAATCATGAGCTCATGCTCATGAGCTTCTAGCATGGTTGAAATCCTCCTAGATCCCAAACTTTCTCTTGGATATATCTCTCGGCTCCTCTGCTTCACTGCTTCTACTCTTGCATCATCCTCATGGATCGTGCACATTTTCTATTGCTCAGCTTCCTCATGCTAACCAATTCCTATTCTAACTCCAACATCAACTTCGTTATCTACTCAACTACTTTGTCCAACTTCTCTATCAACTAACTTTCCTTCTGAAGACTAGATTGCTTCATTCCTTCCTTGTTCATGGGAAAATCATGCTGATTTCCCAAGTCATATTCTCCATCTCTTGTGGCCTTGACTTTCCACTCTACTGCATATTCCACTTCTGCAGTCTCAATATTGAACTATCGTTCAACTACTTCCTCTAATAGAGTAACCCCTGTCATTTTCTCGACTGGTTTTGCTACAGCTTCCACCAACTGCAACTCGTGTTGGTGTATCTCCTCTGGCATGGCTATCTCTCAGCAGCCACCTTCTGGTTCTGGATTGGCCAACCAATCCTCTAGTGCCTTTAACTCCAATTCCCACTGAGTGAGTAACTCAACTGGGTGTTCTCCTTCTATTGGGATAGACATCAGTATATGTTCCTCTTTTCCCATGGAAGTCTCAGCTTGTTGTCTTTCTGTCACATCTGCAACATCTCTGCTAGCCTCTCCTTGGCCGCTTGGAAGGAATATCTTGACTCCTCCATTGATTATAATTCTCTCTTGATCCTTCTCTTTGATGGAAAAATTTTTCAACTTTTCATCATCTCCATTCACACAGCTCACAACTATGTGCGAATCTCCATCTGAGTGAGGTCTTCCTTCTGCCTCCTCTTCGTCTGTCGACTCCACCTGCTGACGTAAAATATCAATTGAGGTCATCTCTTCTCCCTTTCCCACCTGGAAATCTAGGACGTCTCCTATGCCCACCTAGCAGTTTACAAGATCCACTAATCCCTTCTCATTTCCCACCTGACAATCTATGAGACTCTTGCCATATCTCTTTCCCTTATGACCAAGGGTTTCATCCTTCCTCATCCACCTTCTTAACATCTATTGTTTCCTTTTGGTCAACAAATTATGAACAGTCCATCTGGATGTTCTCTTCAAAGGCCATTCATGCCTCTAGTGTACCTTTGACTCCTAGTGCATCTTGAATGAAAGCTTTGCCATCTGTGCTCGGATTTCACTGAGCTCCTTGTCCATCTCCACCTTTCTCTTTTGTAGGTATACTCCCCCTTGACCATGTTTATGACCATCAATGGACGTCTTCACCTTCTACCTACCCTCTTGGAAAGTCTGTTGTTCACCTTGCAACTGAGAGCATATTCATCTTCTCCTTTGCCTGAAATCTACAGATGAAAACCCCTTTGATACCACTCTTGTATCAGACTATCTCCTTTGTCTCCTCCTTCACTTTCTGTATACAGGAGAAATAAAACTCTCATATCTCCTTTGCCTACGATTTGTAGAAAAAACTAGCTCTGATACCACTATGGCGCAAACCCCCTTCCCTCCAAAGGGATTCTTGAACCCCCGGTATAGGATCGTTCAACTTAACAAAATGAATGGTTAATCGGGCTCTTGATGGAACCGTTTTAACTTGACACATGCCCTTTTTCTTTCTAGGTGTAAGATATGTGTCACCCGCAGACCCTCTCCTTAGCATTTTCCCAAACTTAACACCAATGCTGCTAGCTCCCTGTGTTAGTCTTCCTCCTTGACGTGACCACGGTTTACACCCGTGGGCCAACTCCCTTCGTGATCCCATACTTAGGAACTTTCACGAGCTATTTTCTACCTCTTTCCCAATTTCCAAATCAACGAATTCTTTGGGACTAGATCTACATTCCACGCTCTCCTCGCGATCAACGGTTGTGATCAACTTAGCAAGTTTGGACTTCGCGAGTCCTTTATTCTTTCGTCTCTTCCTTTCCCGACTTGCAAATAAATGATGTATTGATCCCTCACCACGAGTCCTACCCCCATGGATGGCTAGGATTAATTTTCTACCCAACACTTTGGGTGTTATCCTTTTGAATTTTCTCTGAAGGGTTCCTCCTCCAAATTTTCTCTGCCATGTGCTCTCCCAGATCCAATGGTCTAGACTGAAATCGCTCTTTGTGACTTTGAGGAGATATTTGTTTTCTTCTGGAAAAATTTCTGAAGTTCCCACTCCTGAACTCCCCAATCTTCTGCCACTTGTCTCCTCCTCGAAAATGGGTTATTTCTCTGTCTTCAGGACTTCAACAAGTCCTCGAATGTTTTTCACACTTAGTGAAAATTTTCCTTTCGAGACTTAGACTGTTCTCGAAAATCCACTTTCACTCCTTGCAGAGTTCTACACAGGCTCTTCTGTGACTTTGATCGGCTTGAAAACCTACAAGGTTTCTAGTTCCTTTGCGTCCACATGGCAGTCTCTAGATCTACTTCCTGAGCTTGTAAGGTGAACTTACAAAACCTTAGGCACACTCCTTGCACTTGGATTAGTTATTTGACGACTTCTCCCTTAGCCTTAGGGAAAATTTTAAGGCATCTCCTTTCCTTTGTAGATGCACTTTTTGCAAAGCCTTCCTTCACCAGAATGTTCAACAATTATGGGATTCTCCAACACCTCCTACCGTGTTGCTTCTGTGCATGCTCACACTAGCTCGATGCCCTCCTGGCAGATTATTTCAGAGTGTTCAATAACTATGAACTGTGATTCTCCCAACACAGTCTTTCCTTCCAAGGTACTTAACCACGTTGAAATTTCTCCCCGAGTCTGTGAAATAACCTGGCGTGCCCTCCTGACAGCTTCTCTTCTGACTCCATTGAGTTTAGACACACACTCCTTGCGTAGGCTCACATATTTTTCTCTCTCTGTCATGCACTCCTTGCACTTAGCCTAGAGAACTAGACTTAACTCAACACACTCTCGGATAGAAAACTGTATCTCTATCCCTGCAGATGATTTCTAACATTCATCTACAATTCACAAACATGTAAATGACATTCATAACACAACATCCATTATACAGAAATTGAAAACAGGAAAAATTGTCATTTTCTATTAATGGTAGAACATCAAATTACAGCAGTGGAGTCCGAGCGACAACTGAGTCTCGGCTCTCTATGTTTTTCTCCCTACAACCTATGCATCTGTCTACAAAAACCTCTACTTTGCAAAAATAAAAATATTTATACAAGAGGGGCTTGACGAGCTTCCCTCGCAAGCTTAAACTAGTGGTGTCAAATCACCATTCAAAATGCCTATTGAAAGGGTAAATTACAATAATGGAAATTTTCTCCAAATTGGATGTAGATCCATTCTTTCGTCAACCACTTAATGGTGACCTTATCTCCAGCTTGTGCGAAAGAACCATTTTTCTCTTCCATCTTGTCTTCATCAAATGGCTGGATTGCACATTGGATTCTCAAGGAAAAATGAGAGGGCAGTGCCTCTCCTCTCCTAAATGCGCACCATGCGTGAAATCTGACCGACACATGCTGAGGTGGGGTGATGCTCCTGCATCATATTACACGACTAAGAAAATCATGAGATCCTGCTCATGAGTTTCCAGTGTGGTTGAAATCCTCCTCGATCCTAAACTTTCACTTGGAGTTGTCTCTCGACTCCTCTTCTTCGCTGCTTTTGGTCCTGCATCATCCTCATGGATCATATAGGTTTCCTATTGTTCATCTTCCTCATGTTGACCAATTCCTCTATTGACTCCAACATCAGCTTCCTTATCTCCTCAACTACTTTGTCCAACTGTTCTATCAACTGACTTTCCTTCTGAAGACTAGCTTGTTGCATTCCTTCCTTGTTCATGGGAAAATCATGTTGATTTCCCAAGTCATCTTCTCCATCTCTTGTGGTTTTGACTTGCCACTCTACTGCATATTCCACTTCTGCAGTATCAATACTAAACTGTCGTTCAACTATATTCTCTGACAGATTGACCCCTGCCATTTTCTCGACTAGTTCAATTTTAGCTTCCACCAACTGCAACTCATGCTAGTGTATCTCCTCCGCCATGGCTATCTCTTGGCAACCACCTTCTGGTTCTGGATTTCCCAACCAATCCTCTAATGACTTCAACTCCAATTCCCACTGAGTGAGTAACTCAACAGGGCGTTCTCCTTTTGTTGGGACATACATCAATATTTGTTCCTCTTTTTCCATGGCAGTCTCAGCTTGCTATCTTCCTGTTGCATCTGCAAGATCTGTGTTATCCTATCCTTGGCTTCTTGGTAGGAATATATTGACTCCTCCAATGATCATAATGCTCCCCTGATCCTTCTCTTCGATGGTGGAATTTTTCAACTTCTCATCATATCCATTCACATGTCTCATAGCTCCGCACGAATCTCCATCTGAGTGAGGTATTCCTTCTTCCTCCTCTTCATCTGTCAACTCCCCCTGCTGACACAAACTCTCAATTGAGATCATCTCTTCTCCCTTTCCCACCTGGTAGTTTACGAGATCCATTGATCCCTTCTCATTACCCACTTGGAAATATATGAGACTCTTTCCATATATGTTTCCCTTATGACTCAAGGATTCATCCTACCTCAGCCACCTTCTTAACATCTGATGTTTCCTTCTAGTCAACAATTTTTGAACAGGCCATCTGGCTATTCTCTTCAAATTCCATTTGTACCTCCATTGTACCTTTGACTCCTGCTGCATCTTGAATGAAAGCTTCTCCATCTATGCTCGGATTTCACTAAGCTCCTTGTCCATATACGCCTTGCTCTTCTATGGTATACTCCCCCTTGACCATGTTTATGACCATCAATGGTGATATTCACCTTTCTACCTACCCTCCTGGCAAGTCTATTGTTCACCATACAATTGAGAGCATCTTCAACTTCTCCTTCACCTAAAATCTACAGAAGAAAACCCCTATGATACCACTCTGGTATCAGACTATCTCCTTTGTCTCCTCCTTCACCTACTGTCTACAGGTGAAATCAATCTGATCCAAATTTTATGAGAAGAACGAAATGAATTCAGATTATTAATAGCTTCTTAGCACAAAATAATAGAGATACAGTAAAACTAGTTTTCTATTCAATAATGAAATAAGCTGCAACTGTAAAATGCAGCGGAAACAAGCTTGTTGGAATGGTAGTGGCTTATCTCTGAGAAGAGATATGATGGTTGTGCTCATTCGCAAGAATATGATTACAATGAGGCTCTGAAGGCCTTTTTACAATGAACAGGGGTTTCAAAAACCCTAAACATCCAAAAACCTAACCCTAGAAGATGAAGCGCCAAAAGTCATGTGGGCCCCGTTTGGGTAAGTCAGTACATCAACTTACAGGGGTCGTAACTTTTGCATACGATCTTCATTTTAGGCGTATGATAGCCCATTGGAAAGATCTATCCGAGGAATACAACAGTTGCCCAATTTTGGAATTGAAAAATACCCAAAAAAACATCGTTTAGGGCCTCAAAACGACTCCAGAAGTTTAGGACCCGAAAAACTGCTAAAAATAGTAATTTACCAAAATTGCCAGAAAGTTGTTTTGAGCTAGCTAGAATAGGTGGGTTTCCACCGATATCCACCTGGATCAATCCTCCCTCCTTAGGAAGCAATGGTCTCCATTGCGTTGAGTTCCCCCATCAAATGAGGAAATTTCTGCTAAATTTGGTCTTAGGTGAGCCACTTGCCTTGGTGCAGGAGCTGCCCAGCTTTGACGACTTGATAAAGTTGGATCCTTTGTTGTCAAGTGCCCTTGATCTGTGTGTCCACAATATGATCACTGGATACCTATTGTATGCATTCGAGGTTGAGCTCTGTTGGTGTCAGCTCTTCTTTTACGTCTGAGGTGTCCAATAATGGTGGGAAATAAAGGCAAAGGAGATCCACGTTGAACACTGGGTGCAGGCCAAGGAAAGGAGGAATGTAGAGCTCAAAAGAATTATCCCCCATGGCCTTGGTGATGGTGTACAACCCATAATAGAGTGGGCAAAGCTTCCAATGGGGTCCTGTAAGGCATTCTTTCTGCAAGTGCAACCAAACTTTGTCACCCACTTGAAACTTATGTGGAACCCAATGTTGATCATGGTGTTGTTTGTACTTGTCATTGGACTTCTGTAGGATATCTTCAACCTGTTGGAAGATGTGTTGGATCTGCTCAATGAACCGAGTAGCTTTGTCAGCTTCAACTGGAACAAGAGATGAGTTAGTCGAGGTGACCGCAAGGGGAAGTGCAACATCTATGGGACCCAATGGTTGGAATCCCAACCCCACCTAAAAGGGGCTATGGATGGTTGATCTATGAAGAGCTTGGTTGTAGCTATGTTGGACATAGGGAAGGCTCTCATCCCATGTGCCTGGGTGATTTGAATTATACATGCGAAGGCTATGAACAATCATTCGATTTACGAGATCGGTTTGGCCATCTGTCTGTGGGTGGAAGGTCATGGATTTGGTTAGCTTGGTGTCCAGCAGTGACCAGAGGCTCGACCAGAATGTGTTGAGAAATCAACTGTCCCTATATGAGATAATGGTTTTTGGGAGTCCAAAATGTACCCAGACTCATTCAAAGAAGAGCTTGGCAATGGCCTCTATTGTGATTCTCTTCTTGGAGGCAACCAGAATCGCCATCTTAGAAAAGCGATCAACAACCACAAAAACACAGTCGTTTCCCCACTTGGTGGATGGGAGGCCTGACATGCAGTCCATTGAGATGGATTCCCATGGCCTATCAGGAGTAGGAAGAGGGGTGTACATTCCCTATTTCTTAGTGGTTGGTTTGGCAAAAGCACAGGCAGTGCAGGACCTGATATTCCTCCTGACCTCCTATCAGAGTTTCAGCTAGTAGAAATGTTTCTGTAGCATCGCCACTGTCTTTTCGATGCCGAAGTGTCTTGCCACCCGACTGTAGTGGGATTCCTAGATCATCTTCGCTCGCTCACTTGATGGAACATAGATATGGAACAGGCGACACAACAACCCATCCTGAAGATAGAAATTATTGACAACTATGTTTTCACCCAAAATTTGGTAGGTGGTGGTGAATTCTGGGTCTGTCTCATAGAGTTGGTGCCATCCATAAGTATCATGGCCACAAGAGTCTAGAATTGTGGTGAGTGCCACAACTGGTGGTCTGCTGAGGCAATCAACGATGCGATTAGTGCTTCCTGTTTTATACTTGATGTTGAGGTGGAATTGATGCAAGTATGGGGACCACTTTTGATGGCGGTCATTCTGCAATTTTCCTTGTGTCTGCATGAACTGCAGTGGCTTATGATCAGTGTGGATAATTGTCTCCTTCCCAAGAATGTAATGTCTCCACTAGCGGTAGGCTTTCACAATGGAGTACATTTCTTTGTCGTAAGTAGGGTACTTACGGACAACATCAGATAGTGTCTCACTATGATAGGCCACAGGGTGGTTGTGCTGAGTGAGAATGGCGCCCACAACATAGTCTGAAGCATCTGTATCGATCTCAAAGGGATGTTGTAGGTCTGGTAGTGAAAGTACTGGGGCTGAGCACAAGAGCTGCTTCAAATCATCGAACGATTTTTGTTGGGACTGACCCCACACAAATTTCACCTTACCACCACCCCTGGTGATTTTGCTAAGGGCCAATGCAATATGGGAGAATCCCAACACAAACCTATGGTAGAAATTGGCAAGGCCCAAGAAGTTTCAAATCTTAGTGAGTGTGGTTGGGTCTGGCCAGTCACGAATGACTTGGATCTTGGCTGGATCCACATGTATTCCATGTTGATCAATGATTTAGCCCAGGTAATGGACCTTGTCCATGTTGAAGGAGCATTTTTCCAAGTTGGCGTATAGCTTGTGCTGTCGCAAGGTGTGCAGAACCTGCTAAATATGCTGCAAGTGTTCAACCCAATTCTTGTTGTAAATGAGAATGTCATCCAGATATACCACTACAAAATTATTGGTGAATGGTCACAGGATATCGTCCATCATCCTCATGAAAGTGGACGGAGCGTTTGTCAAACCAAAGGGCATGACCAACCATTCAAAAACACCCTCCATTGACTTGAAGGCGGTCTTCCATACATCTGTCTATTCTATCAGGACCTGGTGATAGCCATACTTCAGATCAATCTTACTAATGTAATTGGTCCCCGTGGGTTGATCAAGGAGGTCATCGATTCAGGGAATCGGGTATTGGTTTCTGACTATGATTTTATTAAGAGCCCGGTAATCAATGCAGAGTCACCAGGTTCCATCTTTCTTCTGTACTAGCATGATTGGGCTCCCACAAGGTGATGAACTGGGATGGATGTGCCCCTTGTGGAGTAGTTCTTGGATTTGTCGCTTGATATCCTCATTCTCTAACAGAGAGCGATGATAGACTGGCCCATTGGGAATCAGTGTGTCAGGGGTCTGATCGATGGGGTGCTTGACCTGACAGTGTAGAGGTACCCCGGTAGGTGAGAAGAAGATATCTGAGTATTCTTCCACGACCTTATCTACTTGCTTCTACTGTGTGGATATTTTGGCCACAGAGACCCTGTATGTGGTTGTGATATTTCTCTTATTCTGAGAGTGAATCATGAAGAAGACAAACTTCTTTGTCTCAGAGATGACCTTCCTGCATTGCTTAGCAGAGATCAAGGAAATATCACTAGTTGGGACTGCCTCAGGTATCCTATACAATTTCCTGTTCAAAGTAATAATAACACTACGAGGCCTAGACTCATATACAACATGAAGTTTCCATAAATAAGGTTGGCCCAAAAGAACATCACAAACTTTGAGAGGAGTAACATCACACAATACCTCGTCTTTGAAGGGCTTGATGCCGTACGACAATTGACACTGTTGGCTAACGCAGAGATCGCTTCCTTGGTGGAGCCATCCAATTGTGTAGGGTTGTGGGTGCGGCATTGTGGGTAGGGCCAGATGCTTGATGACCTCTGCAGAGATGAAGTTATTCTAGCTACCACTATCAATGATGAAGTGCAGCGGGTTGCCTTTTACCCACATCTGTGAATGGAAGAGGTGCTCTCCTTCTTCTGTCTTGTCTGGTTCACCAGGCTGGAGCTTGGTGGTAGCAATGGTGGCACTGGGTTCCATGTCAATGATCCATATTCCCCTTTATGGTTCTAGATCAAAGTCAGAATCCGCATATTATTCAGAGGCTTTCACTTCGGCCACCAACGACTTCTTTGAGCAACAATCAATAATGTTATGCCAAGGGCTCTTATGGACTTCGCACCACTTCCCGGTATCTTTCTTTGTCTTTCCAGTGTCCTTGTTTTCTTGCATCTTGGACTGGTTGTCCTAATACTATCCATCTTTTCTCTATCCTTTATTCTGTGGGTTGGGGCCACCCTTTCCTATATTTTTTTGTGCGGGGTTCCCAGGCCCAAATTGCCGCGTCTTTTGTTTGAGCTTCTTCTCAATTTTGACAGCATATCGGTAGGCCGTGCCCAAGGATGAGATGTCTATAAATTCCATTTCAGTATGGATGTATCTATGCAGAGCACTGCGATACTTGATCACCATATGTTTCTCTGAATCTTTGATACCCAACTTGGTGAGCAAGGTATGGAAGATATTTGTGAAATTTGGCACTGCTTGGTCTCTTTCTTCCCGCAGTGTGGTTGAATTGGTATATAAGTCATCATAACTTTCGACAGGATAGTATTGTTCCTTAATAGCATCCCTGAAGGAATCCTAGTTGGCTGTGACTGTAAATAATGAGGGTTCCTCAGTTTCCTTTTTCTCATAGAAAGTTTCCCACCAATCTTTGACATGGGGAATGGCTTTGAGGAGCGCAAAAGTAAACTTTTCTCTATTCGAGAAGTTATGGATAGAAAAATAACATTCTAATAGATTCAACCACTTGTCTACAACATCTGCGTCTATCTAACCTTCAAATATAGGAATATCAAAGTTTATTTGTACCTTGAAGGGGGTGGCGCCTCCGCTCGAAGAAGACGTGTTGCCTGTTGGTAGCTGCTGAAGGATTTGCATGAAACTATCCATCATCTCGTTCCTCTGTTGCATGAGGGATTCCTTAATCAATAGTTTGAAAGGATCTCTTGTCCCATCATCTTTCTTCTCTCTTGCCATGAGAGGTCACTTGGGCATGCGAGAGATTTTGTCCTCAAGAGAAACAAGCTCAAGACCCAACTCTTTGTACTCCGACCTCGTTGGGGACATGCATTAAGACGACAAGGAGAAGACCGATCTGATACCACTGATCTGGATTTTATGAGTAGAAAGAAATGAATATATATTATTAACAGGTGCTTAACACAAAATAATAGAGATACAGTAAAACTGGTTTTCTATTCAATAATGAAATAAGCTGAAACTGTAAAATACAGCAGAAACAAGCTTGCTAGAATGGTGGCAGCTTATCTCTGAGAAGAGATGTGACGAATGCACTCATTCACAAGAAGATGATTACGATGAGGCTCTGACGTCCTTTTTACAATAAACAGGGGTTTCAAAAACCCTAAACATCCAAAAACCTAACTCTAGGAGATGAAGCGCCAAAAGTCATGTGGGCCCTGTTTGGGTAAGTCAGTACATCAACTTCTAGGGGTCGTAAATTTTGCATACGATCTCTGTTTTAGGCATACAATAGCCCACTGGAAATATCTATCCAAGGACTACAACAGTTGCCCAATTTTGTGACTGCAACATACCCAAAAAAACATCGTTTAGGGCCTCAAAACAACTTCGGAAGTTCAGGACCCGAAAAACTGCTGAAAATAGTAAATTACCAAAATTGCCAGAAAGTTGTTTTGAGCTAGCTGGAACAGGTGGGTGGCCACCGATATCCACCTAGATCACTCTCATATCTCCTTTTCCTACAATCTGCAGACAAAAAAATCTCTGATATCACTCTGGCGCAAACCCCCTTCCCTCCAAAGAGTTGCTTGACCTCCTGGTCTAGGATCATTCAAATCGTCGAACCGAATGGTTTATCGGGCTCCTAATGGAACCATTTTAACTTAACACAGGCCCTTTTTCTTTCTCGATGCAAGTTATGTGTCACCCGCGGACCCTCTCCTTAGAATTTTTCTAAACTTAATGCCAATGTTGCTAACTCCCTGTGTTATGCTTCCTCCTTGACATGACCACGGTTTACGCTCGTGGGCCAAATCCATTTGCGATCCCATACTTCAAAACTTTTGCAATATGCTTTCTCCCTCTTTCCCGATTTCTGAATCGGCAAATTCTTCGAGACCATATCTACAGTCCATGCTCTCCTCACGAGAAATGCCTGTGATCAAATTTGTGAGTTCAGACTTCGCTAGTCCTTTCTTCTTCAGAATCTGCCTTTCCCGACTTGCAAATCAGCAATGTGTTGATCCCTCACCACATGTCCTATCCCCATGGATGGATATGATTAATTTTCTACCCAACGCTTTGGGTGTTCTCCTTTTGACTTTTCTCTGAAGGGTTCCTCTTCCGAAATGCGTGGATATCTACCACATTCTCTCCCAGATCCAATGGTCTGGACTGAAATCACTCTTCGCGACTTCACGAAGATCTTTTTTTTCTTCTAGAAAAATTTCCAAAGTTCCCACTCCTGAACTCCTCGATCTTCTGCCACCTGTCTCCTCCTCAATGATGGGTGATTTCTTTGTCTTTAGGACTTCAACAAGTCCTCGACTCTTTTGCACACTTAGTGTAAATTCTCCTTTCAAGACTTAGACTGTTCTCAAAGGGCAAGGAGTATGATTCAAAGTTTTCTTTCAGATTTGGTGTTGTTGAATGTCTTAGGAGAAGATTCGACCAAGAAATTGTGGGACAAGTTGGGAAGCTTATACCAGTCGAAATCCCTTAAATAAGTTTTTCCTTAGAAATAAGTTGCATCTTCTAAGGATGAGTGAGGAAAATTTGGTAACTAATAATTTAAATGTGTTTAATACCATAATAAGCTAGTTATCTTCTATGGATATTAAAATCACTAAAGAGGAGAAATGTTTTAGCTTATTATGTTCTTTTTTAGACTCTTGGGATATATTAGTCGTTGATATAGGGAGTAATTCAACCACATTAATGCTAGAAGACGTGGTTGCATCTCTACTGTGAGAATAAATGAGAAGTAATACCATGGAAGGATCGACCAAAGATGAATTAGTGGTGAGAGGTCGATCGATTGACAAATATAAAGGAAAAATCTCTAGCAGAAAGTCTAAGTTTAAGGGTAGATATAAATTCATTGTTTAGTCGACAAGAAAATGTTGGAAGTGTGATAAATCTAGGAATTATAAAATGGACTACAATTCAAAGGAAATAGACATCATTATAGGATCTGATGAGAACTAGTTGAATGAGAGAAATACTACTCCAAACAAGGGAGGCAATGTGTACTTGACGTCATCCAATACATAGGTAGATCATGATGTTTGGTTGATAGAATTAGGAGAATACTATCATATGACACCACATAAAGAATGGTTATGTGAATATGAACGATATGAAATAGGATATGATTTCTTGGGGAACAAATCGACAACCAAAATTTTCATATGGGGTAGAGTCCAACTGATGTTGTAGGATGGGAGGAGTAGAAATCTCCCAGGTGTGCTACATATTCAAAGTTTGGCCAGAAACTTGATATATGTCAGTAGGATGAGTCATGAAGGAGTGCATACTCTATTTGAGAAGGATATGTGCAATATGGTCAGAGGTGCAAAGGTATTAATGAAAGGATTTCAGATTGGAATCATATACAAGTTATTAGAGAATGTTGACTCGACTATATACAACAACTTTGTTGTTCCTAAAGTCGACTCGAATCGACTCAACTCAGGCAGAGTCGATTGAAAACATATTGACAAGTCATCATCAAGTCAACCCAACCATTCTATGGCATGATAGGATGGGACACATAGGAGGAAAATAACTTCGAACTATGCATAAAAAAGGTATGGTCCAAGATTTACCTGAATGTAATTTAGAAGTCAACTTTTGTGAACATTGTATATACAAAAAAAAAAGTTAGTTGAGGTTCCCATGTGGATCAACATGAAATAAGGGGATTCTAGAACTAGTTCATAGTGATGTGTTTGGCCCTGTTTCAGTGCCTTGACTTGGTGGATCCATATATTATGTCTCCTTCATAGATGATTTTCCTAGGAAAACATGGATATATTTCCTTTGGAAGAAATCATAGTTTATCGAGAAATTCAAATAGTTTAAGTCTCTTGTACAAAACCATACATTTAAGAAGATTAAGGTTCTCAGAATTGAAAAATATGGTGAATTATCAAGAAATAATTTTGAGAAGTTATGAAAATAGTGTGGCACAAAACACAAAAATACCACACCATATACCCCACAACAAAATGGATTTGTTGAGAGAATGAACAAGAAATTGATCGACAAGGTAAGGAGCATGATCAGTGGTTTTGGGATCTCACAAGAATTATGGACATAGGGAGTCGATACTACAAAATATATGGTGAATATTTCTCCTTTGTCGATGCTAGTTGACATGAATCCACATGAGTTATGGTTCGGTACGAAGCCTTCGGTTTCACATCTCAAAGTATTTGGCTATGATGCATTTTTTCATGTCCCCGAGGAAAATAGGAGCAAGATGGAAAATAAGCTATTAAAATGTATTTTAATTGGATACAAAGAAGGAATGGAAGGATATAATATATGGTATCCTGCATCAAGGAAAATAGTGTACACTCAAGATGTGATATTCAAAGAAGTCGGAAGGAAGTCTCAGTGTGAAGTGATGGTTCAAACAAATAATAATCCAAAGAAGGTGAGGTTTGAACTGAGGAACAAAGAATAATATGATTTAGATGAGTTGATTGAATGAGATGAAGAGGTGGAAAAACCAACCTTGGTTGTATGGAGGTCTGAATGAGTAAGAAAAATAGTCAAAAGGTAAAGTCCACCTGACTTCCCTTTAACATTTTTGTTAACTTCCAGTGACAAGGAGCCCAAGTTGATAAGGGAAAAAGTCAAAACGATAGAGGGGGGACTCTCGAGGGATGACATGGTCGAATAAATGGAATCCTTGCACAATAACGAGACATGGAATTTATTCCAATTACCTAGTGGAAGAAATCTCATCAACAGTAAGTGGGTATTCAATAAGAAGATGAACACTAGAGGTCAAGTCGAGAAATTCAAAGCTCGAATGGTAGCAAAAGGATATTCTAAATTCAAAGGAGTCACCTTAGGTGAGATTTTTCCCATGTTTCAAAATTAACTTCCATTAGACTACTAATATCTCTGTCTGTAGAATTTGATAAAGAAATAAAACGGATGTATCTGAAAACAATGTTCCTACATGGCGACCTGGAAGAAGAAATATAAATGAAATAGACTGAAGGATTTATAGTAAAGAACAAGAAATATTTGGTATGCAAGTTGAAAAGATCCCTTTATGGCCTAAATAAATCACCAAGGATGTGGCAACAAACGTTCAACACATACATCCTTATTTTAGGATTTGTGAGAAGCAAAGTTGATCACTACATATATTTCAAAGAAGTAGGTCGGAGTTTCATATATGTAGTTTTGTATGTCTATGACATATTTCTAATCAGAAACAACATGGATGTAATAAAGGAAGTGAAGAAGTGGTTATCCTCCAAGTTTGACATGAAGGATATCGGTGAAGAAAAATTCATTATGGGAATGGAGATCAAGAGAGATTGAACATCTAGGAAGCTTTGGTTGAACCAAAAGAATTATATTGAAATATTTTTTAAACCTTTCAACATGCAGGATTGAAAAACTATAAAGGTGCCAATTCCTATGGGAACAAGGCTAACTACTGAATAGTGTCCAAAGACATAGGAATAAATAGAGGATGTGGCACGTGTCCCCTATGCAATTTTTGTTGGTATACTAATGCATGTGATGGTCTGCACTCAACCATACATTTCTCATACAGCTGGAATGTTGAGCAGATAAATTTCGACACTTGGAAAAGAGAATTGGACAGTTTTCAAGAGAGTATTTAGGTATTTTTGTTGAACAAAATATTATGCTATATGATACCAAGGGAAACCTAGAGTTTATAGTGAAGTCAATTTACATGGCTTTGAAAACATCGACTAGGTTGGAGATCTAGATCGATGAAGGTCGAATATTGGATATGTGTTCAATATAATATTAATAGAATATTAATACATGGAAACCACTTATGGAATCAAAGAAGAAGTATGGTTGCAATGGTTTTGTCCAGGAATCGGGTTTGAGTAGATAGCTATCAAGATAAGTTGTGACATTGAAGGTGCAATATTTTTGGCAAAGAACCCAACTTATCATTCCAATACTAAGCATAATGATGTACAATACAATTTTGTAAGAGACATGGTGGAAAGCAAGGTGTTGCTGGAGAAAGTAGACACATTGGAAAATATAGTAGACCCTTTGACCAAGTCTGTGAGTATTGTGATGTTCTCTAGGTGTACAGAGGCAATGGGCATTGCTTCCCTAGGTCTATGAATGATAATTCAAGAATCTCTCGTTTTTAGCAAAGAAGACAACAAGTGGGAGAATGTTGGGTTGGTGTACTCTTTGCAGTGAAGTCAAAGGTTGAGTTGAATCGACCAGGGAAAGTTGAAATCAAATTAATCGACAACAAGTTGAAGAGGTCAATCGGAAATAGGTCGATAGGCGGTCGCTTGGAAACTCACTGAAGACCGGATGAAGGTCAACTAGTAATTTGAATTGCTAGTCGACTGTAACAGAATCCAGAGATTCAAAGGATTTGTAGCCAATGACCTACATGGATTTGTAACCATTTTTGGGCGCCATTATTTAGTTTTTTTCCTACTATAAATCCTATAAATAAGGTGTTTTTTAATGCTATAAATGTTAATATTTAGCTTCATTATGATAGATGTTGTTGGTCATGTGGATGTAAGTTTAATTGGTTATAGTGTTTTCCATGTGTAAATAAAGAAGGTATAATGTTGATTATATCTTAGGTGTGGACCAAGGTTAGGAATGTAACATTTTATTATGAATGAATAGGAAAACAACATAGAAAGACGCTAAAGAAATATTGGTTTTCCCATTTGGGTTTCTAGGGTAAAATATCTGTGTACTATGTGTTTTCTTTGTCATTTCATTTATAGATTAAATATTTACCTCTCTTCTGTTAGGTTTATCATGGAAGTGTTTAATTTATTTACACTGACTTTCCATGCCATTGATTGAATTTTCTTTCCTTTCCATGCCATGCCTAGAATTTCCATGTCTTTACTTGCCTTGTTATGCCACGCCTTGCATTTTATTTCTTTTCCTTGCCATGCCATGCCATGCCTTTCCTTGCCATGCCATGCCATGCCTTTCCTTTCCATGTCATGCCTTTCCTTTCCATTCCATTCCATGCCTTTCCTTTCCATTCCATGCTATGATTCACCTTTCCTTGCATTTCCTTGTGTTGCATTTCCTTACCTTTCATTGACTTCCCTTTCCATGTCATGCCTTGCCATGCCATGCCTTTCCTTGTCATGCTATGTCTTGCCTTACCTTAACATGTCATTCCATGCCTGTCCTTGAATTCCCATTCAATGCCTTGCATTTCCTTTCATTCCATTGCCTTACCTTGAATTTCCTTGCCTTGGCTAACTGCAATTCATCTAAAAGATACTTTCATTATGATATTCATAAAACTACTTTTTTGTAAAAAGCATAGTTATTTTCATTGTTATAGAGAATTTATTTTCCTTTGAGTCACCCATAATAAATTTGTCTCTATAATCATAAACACCATTAAATTATTTCCAAATTCAATTAACTTCTAATAAATTTGTTTTCAAGTTAATTTAATAAAACAAATAATGACATTCATGTATCATACCCTTTTTTCTGCTTAAAAATATAATTCTTGTACTAAATGAACGAGTTTAATACCTAAAAATTACAATCAAAGGATTCATAAAGCATGTAATTATACAACTTGTTATCACATCTATATTAGATCAAATCACTTGCATGAGAATTTCAATGCCATAACATAAGCTCTCTTTATTCATATATCTTAGGTATCTTCATAGTTGTGAAATGTGGATTATCATAATTAATAGGATTTACATAGAAAGGGATGTGAGTAAATAAGTTTATGTTCCATCCTTATGGTGTAGTCTCATTATACTGTTGATCCAAAATTTCTTTTGGATTGCATGAAAAAAAACATAAATTCAAGGCCTTATTTAAACTCAAAGAAATAAAAATTAATCTTTCAACTCAATAACTTTTATAACAAGATATAATATGTAGACCTAGATCTAGACCTA
>JASDQU010101412.1:309047-356614 GCA_032191745.1 Picea mariana | reverse complement strand
GGGGGGGGGGGGGTTGGTCCCAAAAAACAATTTTTCCTATGAGAGGTTGGTAAGGCCTTAAATGTGTGTGGAATTTGTTTTTTTATCCATCATTGTGTCTCTTTAGTCCCTTGGTTTGCATGACTATAAGATTAGTCTTGTTCTCAAGATCTCAGTTTTCTGGTCACTGTTGTGGTCATCTTTGAAACTTGAGTTTATATTTGAGTTAGATACTTTTATTTTGTGTTTTCCTTGGATTTTTCAAACATAAAAATACAAAAAATTCTTTCTTTTAAAATATTTTGTTAGTTTTTCTTTGGTAGAATGAAAAAGAAAACAAAAAACCTAGTTTTTTACTAGTTGGGTCTCTTTCTTTCTTTTCCTTGTTTTGCATTGTTATTTGAAAAAGAAAAAGATGTTATCATAGGATTTTGGTTTCTTCTAATATAGAAATAATCTCAAAGGAAAAATAACAAAGAAAATACTTTTGTTTCCTTCTTTTTATTTTCTCAAAAGGATGCATTGTGCATTTCACATAGAAAAGGAAAAAAAATGCATTTTAAGGTTTGAAGGATTGTTCATGAATTTTAATTTTTGAAACCCTTTTTCATTGAAGATTTAGTGTAATTTTTTTTTTCCAGTGTTCTTATAAGTTTCATTGTTGGAAAGAGTCTCAAACAACATCAGTTTCACTCCATGCCCTTTGAGTAAAAAGAATCACTAAAATGTTCAACATTAAACTTAAAATGTAATAGACTTTGTTTCTAGGGTTCACAAACAAGTTTAGGGTTAGGGACATGGTTTAGGTTGGAGAGATAACTCTCCAAGGCCATTGCAAAAACATGGGAGTCTAATTTAGGGATATTCAAATCCAATTTTCATATAAGTATAGATGGGAATCTCCTCTAACACAAGAGTCAAACTATCACAAGGTCGCGTAAAGGAGAGTTGAGGAAATATCCCATCCAAATATTAATTAAGTGTAATGGAGAGACCGAATATGGGGTTTTTATCCTGAAGTGATACTAGCCCATCTGGCATTAGTCCTATGGAAGAGTTTTAGGCTCAGTTTCGCTTCCGATACATTCAATTCCGACTGTCGATTGTACCCCCCGAATGCTAAATGCTATTTGGTAACCTTAGTTTCTTTTACTAGGGATCTCAGAGGTGACTACATGGGTTTGTTGTGGTACTTAGGGAATATTTTATATCACACTTTTCATTATTATTGGAGGATTCCCCGTGAAGCATGGCATTGGCACAGGGGCAGACCCAGGGTTCAATGCTTCAACAACACACCAACAAAACCCTAACTATCCACCCTTTTGGCAACACCTGCGAAGCAGATGAAGTCTCACCCGAGGTAGAGGTAGTGGGGGGTTGCAGGAATCAGGTGTCTACAACAAAGATGGGACACAGATATGTGATTACAACACTCAACAGATCACTTAGAAAACAAAATGCATTACTTCATGAGTCTCGTTCACATCGCAGATTAAACCCTTACTACAGATCTGCGCAGTAACAATAAAGATCAAGTACTTTCAATCACTTAGCACATAGCATCAGCTTGGGTCTAGCATTCATTTATATTTAATATCCTTAAGCACTAAGAAACAACATCATATCCATTCATCATACATTATAAAAAAAACACTAAGTAGATAAACACATAAGAAACATCTCACAAAGCACATCAAGACATAGGATATTTGTGGTTCACCCTAGTGTAGGGATACGTCCACCAACTTCTTCTCTTCTTCTTTATTAGTCTTCAATATTCTTACATTATGTTTCTCCTGTTCACAAAGCCACAGAGCCAACTCTACCGAGGACATGAGATCTACACACAGAGCACCAGATCCTCCTTCCCTAAATCAGGTCAAGGCACAGAGCCTTACATACAATTTGTGTGCACAAAACAACCCACAAAATACTTGCACTTAGCTCCGCAAGTCTTAACACACTCTTTCACACAGCTAACTAGTCATGCACTAAGCCAATCAGTAACTACCTTTACATCACTTAGACACTAATTATTTATCCATTTACAAAGAGGCCTAATCATGGGTAAACCCATGGGCCGACATCCCATAACCCATTACATAAACCCTAGTAAACCCTTTTCTTAGTCCACAAGCTCGCAAAACAAGGGAGATCCCATGATCTCACCTCTGCCTGGGCGCTCCATCTTCGACCAGCCTATCGAAGTCCCAAGAGTGGTCAAACATGACCAATTTTTCCTCAAAACTTGGTCGAGGTCCAGCAAGCCTTCTACACTCACTTGTGACTCATCTCGAGTCACTCAGATCTGGGAAACAATGCTTCAAAGGCCTTTAGCTTAGCTCGAGTTGCCTCGAATTGCTACTTCATCAGATCCTCCTTCTCGAAGAACTCCTGAATTATTTACTCTATAACAGGCCCTTCTAGGCGTTGTTCCACTATTGCAACCACTTGGTCTAGCTGCGATCCTTGTCCTTTAATCTCTTCAAAAATCATGCAGGCTTCGTCCTGCACTGGCTGTAGCCTCTGTGTAACTTCCATGACTCTTCTCTATATGGCAATAATTTTCTACTGGACTGCATGCTGCTACTATGATCTCTTCATTTTCTCAATTGCAGTGAGTGACTTCATCTATGCCTACATAATGGATTCCTTCTACTGTGCCTCCTAGAGCCGTGCTTCCAGTTTCCTCAACTTCAAATCTTTTACAAGGCGTTCATAGGTCTGCTCACTATGATCACTCAATTGCTTACATTCTAAGGCAAGTTCCCTGATCCTTCCAACTGTGCTCCTGGAATCTTCGTCCCTCTGATCACGCACTTCTTGTGGAGTGCTCGGCACTACTCGGATCTCTAACTTTGTTATCCATGCTTGAAGCTATTGAATGGCCTTAGAAAGCTCACCCACTTGAATCTCTACTGACTAATGTTCCTCCTGTGCCAATTTCAGAATAGAGTGAAGTGTTGTAGTCACCTCTTCTTTGACCATAATTTGCTCGGCGAGAAGCTGGTATTTTTCTTTCTGCATTATTGCTTTTTCCTCCTCGAACATCGCCCAAATTTCATATCTCTCCTTCTCGTAGGCGGTTACACAAGACTACACAACTCGTGGTTTCTCTAAGAGCTCCTTCTTTTCTTGCTTCAAGGCTTCTGTAGCCTTCTCCTTCTCCTCATGGACTCAATGAAGTTGAGCCTCTGTTTCATTTGCTAGTCTTCATAACTGGGTAGGTTCATCCCCCAATTCTGCAATCCTCGATGGAGAAGGCGCAGTGTATACTACACGGTTCAAATGGATAGCTTGTTGTATATCTCTCAGCTCCTTCTCGATTCTTTCTTACATTGTTTCCTTATTTCCTCTGTATCACTGTAAGATATCCTATGAAGCATCCTCCACAACTGCGATTATTAGATCGGTGTCATCCTCTATGAGCGTGGCCTTCATCTTGGAATTACTAGCACACATCTTCTTTCTTGATGAGGGTTTCTACAGAGAAACCTTCCTCTTCTTCGATGTTTCATCCTTGGTAGGGGGATCCTTCAGCGGTGTAAATTTACCTTTGTGTTTCTTTTCTCCTTCTTCCCCTCCTTCTTGATTCACTTCATCTCCTCCTCCTGCTATGGGTGAGTCAAACCCACTTTCCTCCAAGGTGATTTCCTCTTCATCGATCTCAATAATCTGGACTTATATCTTTTTTTTATTTTTCTTCACACTGCTCTGTCCAAAATGCTCGACGCGAGTGACAAAGGGGCTTCCAATGATGTCACGGTTGGAGAGCCCTGCATCTTCCACCAGTACAAGGAACTCCACTGGACATTCTTTGGTGATTTATTCCATGTCTTCGTTGGTCAGCTTATAGTAGGACTGTAACTTCTCCTTACTCTCATCCTTGCACACAGTGATATAGATAAAGTGTTGATCTGCGTGGAACTTTGCTAGGAGTATGTACTGGTGCAGTGTTCTCGGGTTTAGGTGTGGAAATTCCTCAATATCATGCTTCAGCTGTTGGTAGTAGGCATGGAACACAACCTTCGACTGCCACTGCTTCAACATGTCATTTTTATACCAAAAGGTGGAGAACCTCGCGGCCAATGAATCTGATGGCTCAACTTCTAGAAATTTTTCTCCTTTCAGCATCTTTAGGGTGACAAATGAAATTAATACAAGTAACCAGATAAAAAGGAATTCATACCCCTAATCCTAGACTTCGCGGCAGTCTTTCTCGAGCTCGTTGACGAGGTAACTCACCCAGTTCATTTGCATTCCTTCTATGCACTTCTCTGTGAGGTATACTATGAACCCAATGATCTATGTCAGATGATTCTTTCTGACGATATTTCCATCTTTAAGATGACAAGCTAGGTGCACTACGCCATCCTAGATGGAGGCTACAAGGTAGCCTCACTTTCCCTTTTCTACATCACCATAATCCTCCTTTATGTGTTGTGCCAGGGAGCGATATGAATTCTTCCCTGGGTAGAACTATTGAGGATCCAGTCCCTGCATGCTTAGTCCTGTGATCAGGTGGATCAACGCCAGATCCACAATAACGTGCTTATCAAGCCATAGATATCCTCTGTGATATCACGAAAGGAGGATTTTAACACAAGCATTAACCTCCTGATGTCGGCCAAAGTGAGGGATCTTCATCACATTCAATATCGTTGACTACACAAGCCCCTTAATCCATGGTTGGGAGACTATGTGCAGCTTCTTCCCAGCCATCTTCATCAAATAGCTATGGAGCGCGAGCATGGCATAGTTCTTTCTGTTGTCGAGATTAAAGTTGTTGTTCTTTAGAGAAGGGATCTACCGTAACTGGGGTCCAACTATGTGCATCCCCTTCGAGATGTACACAGTGATCAAAATTTACTCAAATTCACGTGGGATACTATCGCAGTTAATTGCATCAACCAAAGGCGGTATGTAATCTTGCAAGATTGAAGGGATCTATTTCGTGTTAGCTAGATCGTCACAGTGCTTGCTTCTCTTCTTAGTCGCGGTCCGGCTAGAATGATGTCCAATCGAGGGAGATTCTTGTAGTCCCCTAGTCAATGATGCCTGTATTCCTACAGACATAACTCTCTCAGCCATGAGCTCCATGAGAATATCCTCCACAAACTTCTCTAACGCGCTAGCTTTGATCGACATTCACAATTGTAACCAAATAGACCGGGTAGGTGAACGGAAAAGAGAGGTTAATAAATGGATGGAGAGGTATATAAATCATAGCGAGATATATAATTGATTCTCTATTAGCTTGGATAATCACGGGTGGAAAAAGTGGTCCCAGTGCAGCGTTCGATGGGTCAAATAAGAAAGCATCGTAACAGATTCCTCCAACAAGCAGGAATGCATCCATCAATGTGAATCTTTCCATTATGGCTCGGTCCCAACGGTCCAACGATGGTATTTCAGTCAATGAGTGCATTTCTAGCCAATCTGGAGTGTCATTCTAACGGTCGGGGCGTCTCCAATGGTCATATAACTTCATCGTGGTGAAGTCCCATCCTGTCTAGTTATGCTATTCCGGTGAGGTTCAACTTCTACAGATCTTCCTCCTGTGAAGTCTTCTCTAGAACTTCCCGTAGTTTTTCTAACTTTGTTTTCTTCTTATTGAGCTTCCTTTCCTTCTTTCCTATGACCCGAGTTTCTAGATTCCTCTTTCCATTCTTATTCTTATCTTCTCTTAGCGTAGTAGCTTCACACTGCTGATGTTCTATCAAAGGGTTCAAAGGTAATGCCTCTTCTCTTATTAACTCTAGGGTAGGTATTATTATTTCTTGCATGGATAGGTCCTTCAAACCTTTTTTCGTTCTTTCAACCTCGACAACTAATTCTCTTTCCCTTTGTTGCTTCAACTTATCTTCTTTTTCTTCTATTGGTCGCTCTATTTTTATGGTTATGAGGTCCCTTAGTTCTTTCTTTTTCTGTTCTGTAGGTTCCTCCTCTGCTTTCCTTCTGATATGATCCTTCTCAATCCAAGTCTCTCCTAACAAAAGTGGAAAAGGGGCATTGTTCTCAACAAATTTAATGATTTCAAATTCTTCTTCTGTTGATGTTTGATGAGCAATCATAGGTATATTAGTAACTCTTCCACCTAGGGTTATCACATTTCCTTTAAAAAATCATATCCTTCCCAATAAAGCTACCATAGCAGGATTTCCCAAAATTTCCCAAGTTCTTTCTGGCATAATATTCACGTGTCTTCATCCAATACACAGTCTATGTCAAAGTATTCTATTCTTGTAACTATGCATTGTTTTTCTTTCAGGATCTCTGGTAAACTGATGTCTCTGTGATCATCCATTACTTCTTTTAATTGTATTAACATAGTCTCTAACTCTTTTTCTTTATGATTCTTTAATATATCCTTAGTCTCTTTACTTTATTTATAGTTTGCTTATCTCATGTTCATCTTTTCAACTTTAGAAATCATTCTTGGACAATCCTCAACCTCATGACCAATAACTTTACAAGAAAGACAAATAGGACCTGTACCAGGGCATTCCTTAGAAATATGTCCTGATCTTCTGCAATTATAACACAATGTTAATCCTCTCTTTCTTTTAAGCGATCCCCAACCTCTCCTATACTATGCACTGGGATCACAGTGATGGACCTACAATCTACAAAAATTCTTTCTAGGTTCCTGCATCAAATTTATTCAGATCAACTCTTTCTTCTAATTGTTCCCTAGCTTTCATACTAGGACAAAATCTATCAAACATACCTAGATTCATATTTTTGAAGAAAAAATTTCCAGTTATCTTACCCTTACGAGAGAACAAGGCTTTCAGATCTTACATATTTTCTTCATATCAAGTTTCTTTCTTAGCACAGAGCTTCGCAAGTCAAGTATAATACTGCGCACTATAGAAACAATTCTACGCACAAAGGTTTCTCTTTTCTTCAATTCCCAACAATCATAGTTTTAGGTCACGACAACGAAACCATTTGTTGGCACAAGGGAAGACCTAGGGTTTAATGCTTCAAAAATGCACCAACAAAACCCTAACTATTGGCCCTTTCGGTAACACCTATGAAGAAGATGAAGTCACACCCAAGGTAGAGGAAGGGGGGTTGAAGGACTCATGTGTCTACAACCAAGATGGGACACAGATCTATGATTACAACACTTAACATAAAACTTAGACAACAATATGCATTACTTCATGAGTCACATTCACATCGTAGATTAAACCCTTACTACAAATCCGTGCAGTAACAATAAATATAAAGTACTTTCAATCACTTAGCAGATATCATCAACTTGGGTCTAGCATTCATTTTATTTAATATCATTAAGAACTAAGCAACAACATCAGATCCATTCATCATACATTATAACAACAACACTAAGCAGATAAACACATAATAAACATCACACAAATCACATCAAGACACATGATATACATGTTTCACCCCAGTGTAAGGATACATCCACCAACTTCTTCTCTTGTTCTTTATTAGTCTTCAATATTCTTACATTTTGTTGCTCCTATGTACAAAGCTATAGATCCAACTCTGCCAAGGACAGGAGATCTGCGCACAAAGAACTAGATCCTTCTTCCCTAAATCAAGTCAAGGAACAGATCCTTACATCCAACTGTGCACAAAGAAAACTACAAACTACTTGCGCTTAGCTCTGCAAGTCTTAACACACTCTTGCACAAAGCCAATTAGTCATGCACTAATCCAATCGGTAACTACTTTTACATCGCTTAGATACTACTTATTTATACATTTAGAAAGAGGCCTAATCATGGGTAAACCCATGGGACAACATCCCATAACCCATTACATAAACCCTAGTAAACCCTTTACTCAGTCCAGAAGCCCACAAAACAAGTGAGATCCCACGATCTCAGCTCCTCCTTAGTTATCCATCTTCGACCATCCTGTCGAAGTCCCAAAAGTGTTCAAACACGACAAATGTTTCCTCAAAACTTAGTCAAGGGCCAACACATGGGTACTTTCATTGGATAATACTTGTTAGTGGAGGTCAATATAACTACTTTTCACTCCTTCATTTTCTAGTTCACGAGAATTAATAAACTCATTCCTTTATCTAGAAGATCCCTTTCCACTTTTTCATTGCTTTGGACTCGGGACCTTATCCACCTGGGCTAAATATTTTGAAAAGTTGTTTTCTTGTGATGTTTCTCTTAGATATTTTTATTGGAGTTCTTATTTATATAGTTGGCCTTAGGTTGTTTCAATATGACATGTTTTGGATCATTGATTCAAGGTGGTCTACCAACCACTCTGCTATTCGAGAAGGACCCTTGGTATTTATCTTGCAAGTGTGCAACCACCTCCTAGAAGGCATGGGTTTTTATACCACTAGTTTTCCAGAGTCAGTACATGAGACTTTTATGGACATCAACAATCCTGCAAGGGATGAACTTGTGCATAAGAAATTCATGGTCAAATTTCTTGAAGATAACAAGACAAGAACCCATGCCCAAGGGGATTTGTGTGATTTTCCTTTCTTTGGAAATGTTAATTCCCCATTGATGGCCATTTTTAACATTCTTGGGTTGAATGTATGACTACCGGTTTGGTTGTGGACCACTCTAAATGTCCCAAATTCTCTTGATGCTTCTCAGACAAGCACCTTACGTCAGGGGAATCGCACATATGTTGATCCTTTATCTTCTGCATCTGTGAAGAATACTTTTCCTCCTTCTCCCTCTTTGATCCAGATTTTATGAGAAAAATGAAATGACTACATATTATTACTAGATGCTTAACATAGAATAACAGAGATATAGTAAAATTGGATTTCTATTCAATAAGGAAATAAGCTGAAACTATAAAATGCAGCGGAAAACAAGCTTGTTGGAATGGTGGCAGCTTATCTCTGAGAAGAGATGTGACAGTTGGGATCATTCACAAGAATATGATTACAATGAGGCTCTTAAGGCCTTTTTTCAATAAATAGGAGTCTCAAAAACCCTAAACATCCAAAAATCTAAGCCTAGGAGATGAAGCGCCAAAAGTCATGTGGGCCCCAATTGGGTAAGTTAGTACATCAACTTCCTAGGGCCATAACCTTTTCATACGATCTCCATTTTAGGAATATGATAGCCCATTGGAAAGATCTATCCGAGGAATACAACAATTGCACAAAATTTCATCATGAAAATTTGCAACCGCAACATACCCCAAAAAACATTGTTTAGGGCCTCAAAACGGCTCCAGAAGCTTAAGACCCGAAAAATTGCTAAAAATAGTAAATTATCAAAATTGCTAGAAAGTTGTTGTGAGCCAGCTGGAAAAGGTGGGTGGCCACAAATATCCAATTGGATCAATCCTCCATCCTTAGGAAGCAATGGTATCCATTGCGTTGAGTCCCCCCATCATATGAGGAAATTTCTGCTGAATTTGGCTCCGAGTGAGCCACTTGCCTTGGTGCAGTACCTTCCCTGCTTTGATGAATTGATAAAGTTGGATCCTTTGTTGTTGAGTGCCCTTGATCTGTGTGTCCACAATCTGATCACTAGATGCCTATTGTATGTAGTCAGGGTTGAGCTCTGTTGGTGTCAATTTTTCTACTACGTCTGAGGTGTCTAATAATGGTGGGAAATAAGGCCGAAGGAGGTCCATGTTGAACACTGGGTGTAGGCCAAGGAAAGGAGGAATGTTGAGCACAAAAGAATTATCCCCCACAGCCTTAGTGATGGTGTACGACCCATAACGGAGTTGGAAAAGCTTCCGATGGGGTCCTATAAGGCGTTCTTTCTACAAGTGAAACCAAACTTTTTCGCCCACCTGAAACTTATGTGGAACCCGATGTTGATCATGACACTTCTTGTACTTGTCATTGGACTTCTGTAGTATATCCTGAACCTTTTGGTAGATGTGTTGGATCCTCTCAATGAAACAGGTGGCTTTGTTAGCCTCAGTTGAAGCAGGAGAGGAGTCGGTCGAGGTGACCGCAAGGGGAAGTGCAACATCTATGGGACCCAATGGTTGCAATCCCAACCCCACCTGAAAGGGGTTGTGGCTAGTTGAGCTATGTAGGGCTCAGTTGTAGCTATGTTGGACATAGGGAAGACTCTCATCCCATGTGCAAGGGTGCTTGGAATTATACATGCGTAGGATATGCACGATCATTTGATTTACGATGTCGGTTTGGCCATCTATCTGGGGGTGGAAGGCCATGGATTTTGTGAGCTTGGTGTCCAGCAGTGACCAGAGGCTTGACTAGAATGTGCTGAGAAATCGACTGTCCCGATCTGAGACTATGTTTTTTGGGATTCCAAAATGAACCCAGACTCGTTCAAAGAATAGCTTGGCAGTGGTTTCTGTTGTGATGCTCTTCTTGCAAGCAACCAGAATCACCATCTTAGAAAAGCGATCAACAACCACAAAAACACAGTGATTTCACCTCTTGGTGGATGGGAAGCACAACATGTAGTCCATTGAGATGAATTCCCATGGCCTGTCAGGAGTAGGAAGAGGGGTATAAAGGCCTTGTTTCTTAGTGGTTGGTTTGGAAATAACGTAGATAGTGCAAGACCTGATATACTTGCTGACCTCCTGTCGAAGTTTCGACCAGTAGAAATGTTTTTTTAGCATCGCCACTATCTTTTCGATGCCAATGTGTCCTGCCACCCAATTGTAGTGGGATTCCTAGATCATCTTCGCACGCTCACTTGATGGAACACATATATGGCCCAGACGACACAACAACCCATTCTGAAGATGGAAATTATCGACAACTGCCTTTGCACCCAATATTTGGTAGGTGGTGGTGATGTCCTGGTCTGTCTCATAGAGTTGGGGCCATCAAGAGGTATCATGGCCACATGAGTCTAGCATTGTGGTGAGTGTCGCGACTAGTGTTCTGCTGAGGCAATCAGCGACGCAGATGGTGCTTCCTATTTTATACTTGATGTTGAGGTGGAATTGTTGCAAGTATGTGGACCACTTTTGATGGCAGTCATTATGCAATTTTCCTTGTGTCGGCATGAACTTCAGTGGCTTATGATCAATGTGGATGACTGTCTCCCTCCCAAGAAAGTAATGTCTCCACTGGTGGTAGGCTTGCACAATGGAGTACATTTCTTTGTCGTAAGTAGAGTACTTATGGACAACATTTGATAGTGTCACACTATGATAGGCCACAGGGTGGTCGTGTTGCGTGAGAACGACACCACAACATAGTCTGAAGCATCAGTCTCAATCTCAAAGGGCTGTTGCAGGTCTGGTAGTGAAAGTACTGGGTTTGATTACAAGCACTGCTTCAAATCATCAAACACTTGTTGTTGGGGCCGGCCCCATGCAAATTTATCCTTACCATCACCCATGGTTATTTGGTTGAGGGCCCATGCAATATGGGAGAATCCCAACACAAACCCGTGGTAGAGATTTGCAAGGCCCAAGAAGCTCTGAAGCTCAATGAGTGTGGTTTGGGCTGGCCAATCACGAATGACTTGGATCTTGGCTAGATCCACATGTACACCATGTTGATCAATGATGTAGCCTAGGTAATGGACCTTGTCCATGCCGAAGGAGCATTTTTCCAAGTTGGTGTATAGCTTGTGCTGCCGCAGGGTGTGCGGAACCTGCTGAATATGCTGCAAGTGTTCAACCCAAGTCTTGCTATAAATGAGAATGTCATCCAGATACACCACTACAAAATTATTGGTGAATGGTCACAGGATATCTTCCATCATTCTCATGAAAGTGGCTAGAGCATTTGTCAAAACAAAGGGCATGACCAACCATTCAAAAAGGCCTTCCTTTGACTTGAAGGAAGTCTTCCATACATCTGTTTGTTCTATCGGGACCTGGTGGTAGCCATACTTCAGATCAATCTTAGTGAAGTATTTGGCCCCCATGAGTTCATGAAGGAGGTTGTCGATTCAGGGAATCAGGTACCGATTTTTTACTGTGATTTTATTCAGAGATTGATAATCAATGAAAAGTCACCAGGTTCCATCTTTCTTCTGTACCAGAATGATTGGGCTCCTGCAAGGTGATGAGATGGGACAGATGTGCCCCTTGTGGAGAAATTATTGGATCTGTCGCTTGATCTCCTCATTATCTAATAGAGAGTGATGATAGACTGGCCCATTGGGAAGTGGTGTGTCGAGGGTCAGATCGATGGGGTGCTTGACCTGGCAGTGCAGAGTTACCCCAGTAGGTGAGGAGAAGATATCCGAGTATTCTTCCATGACCTTATCTACTTGCTTCTGCTGTGTGGAGAGGTTGGACGCAAAGAACCTAGATGTGGCTATGATTTTTCTCTCATTCTAAGAGTGAATAACGAAGAAGACAAACTTCCCTGTCTAAAAGATGACCTTCCTGCATTTCTTAGCAGAGATCAAGGAAATAGCACTAGGTGGGACAACCTCGGGTATCTTGTACAATTTCCTGTTCAAAGTAATAATAACACTACGAGGCCTAGACTCATACACAACATGACATTTCCATAAATAAGGTTGGCCCAAAAGAACATCACAAACTTTGAGAGGATAACCATCACACAATACCTCATATTTGAAGGGCTTGATGCCGTATGACATTCGACACTGTTGGCTAATGCAGAGATCACTTGCTTGGCGGAGCCATCCAATGGTGTAGGGTTGTGCATGCGGCGTTTTCGGCAGGGCCAACTGCTTGACGAGCTCTACTGAGATGAGGTTCTTCAGGCTACCACTATCAACGATAAAGTACAACGGGGTGCCTTTTACCCACATATGTGAATGGAAGAGGCACTCTCCTTCTTTTGGCTCGTCTAGTTCACCATTCTGGAACTTAGTGGTAGCAACGGTGGCACTGGGTTCCGTGTCAATGATCCATCCTCCACTTTCTGGTTTTGACTCAGAATCAGAACCCACATCTGATTTGGAGGCTTTCACTTTGGCCACCAGCATCTGCTTTGAGCGACAGTTGGCAGTGTTATGCCAAGGGCTCTTATGGAAGTCGCACCACTTCTCGGTATCTTTATTTGTCTTTTTGATGTCCTTCTTTTCTTGCAGCTTGGACTGGTTGTCTTGATAGTGTCCATATTTTCTCTGTCCTTTGTTCTATGGGTTGGGGCCACCCCTTCCTGGCTTTTGTTGTGAGGGGTTCCCTGGCCCAAATTGTCGTGTCTTTTGTTTGAGCTTTTGCTTAATTTTGATGGCATATCGGTAGGCCGTGCCCAAGGATGAGATGTCCAGAAATTTCATTTCGGTTTGGATGTATCTATGCAAAGCACGACGATACTTGAGCACCAGATGTCGCTCCGAATCTTTTATACCCAGCTTGGTGTGCAAGGTATGGAAGATATTTGTGAAATTTGGCACTACTTGGTCTCTTTCTTGCCACAGTCTGGTCCATTTGGTATACAAGTCATCATAACTTCCGATAGGGTAGTATTGTTCCTTAATAACATCCCTAAAGAATTCCCAGGTGGTCGTGACTGTAAATAATGAGGGTTCCTTTATTTCCTTTTGCTTATAGAAAGTTTCCCACCAATCTTTGACATGGGGAACAGATTTGAGGAGCGCAAAAGTAATATTTTCTCTATTCGAAAAGTTATGGATAGAAAAATACCCTTCTAGTATATTCAACCACTTGTCTACAACATCTGCATCTATCTGACATTCAAATATAGAAATATAGAAGTTTATTTGTACCTTGAAGGGGGTGGTGCCTCTGCTCAAAGAAGATGCATCGCCTATTGGTAGTTGCCGAAGGATTTGCGCGAAATTATCCATCATCTCATTCCTCTGTTGCGTGAGGGCTTCCTCAATAAATAGTTTGAAAGGATATCCTATCCCATAATCTTTCTTTTCTCCTTCCATGAGAGGTCTCTTGGGTGTGCGAGAGATTTTGTCCTCAAGAGAAACAAGTTCGAGACCCAACTCTTTGTACTCCGACCTCGTTGGGGACATGCATTAAGACGATAAGGAGCAGACCGCTCTGATACCACTTATCTGGATTTTATGAGAAGAACAAAATGACTACAGATTATTACTAGATGCTTAACACAAAATAATAGAGATACAGTAGGACCGGTTTTTTATTTAATAAGGAAATAAGCCGAAACTGTAAAATGCAGCAGAAAACAAGCTTGTTGGAATCGTGGCATCTTATCTCTGAGAAGAGATGTGACGGTTGCACTCATTCGCAAGAAGATAATTACAATGAGGCTCTCAAGGCCTTTTTACAATAAATAGGAGTTTCAAAAACCCTAAACATCCAAAAACCTAACCCTAGGAGATGAAGTGCCAAAAGTCATCTGGGCCCCGTTTGGGTAAGTTAGTACATCAACTTCCCGGGGTCGTAACTTTTGCATGCGATCTCTGTTTTAGGCGTATGATAGCCCATTGGAAAGATCTATTTGAGGACTAAAACAATTACAAAAAATTAATGATGAAATTTTGCAACCACGACATACCCCAAAAAACGTCGTTTAGGGCCTCAAAACAGCTCTGGAACTTCAGGACCCGAAAAACTGCTAAAAATAGTAAATTATCAAAATTGCTAGAAAGCTATTGTGAGCCAGCTAGAAAAGGTGGGTGGCCACTGATATCCACTTGGATCACTCTTCTAGTGAATGTCTTGCTACTAGTAACCAGAAGTATAAAATGAATAGAAAGAGGATGATTAAGAAGAATAAGTCACCTACCTCTGCAAGGCACATTGGAGACGTGTCACTAGCCTCTACGAGTCATGTTGGGGGCAAGAAACCAGCCTCTGTGAGACATGATGGAAGAATGAGTTTGGTCACTATGATTCATACTAGCATTAGTTCACCAACCCACCCAAGTGATGTTGGATATGGATCAAAAACCTCTGTGAGTCATGTTGAGGGAAATAAAACGACCTCTCTAAGTCATGATCAGAGTGAAATTCTAGTCATGTGTAGTCATATTGGACAAACATCACTGTTATCACTAAAATTTAGACTAAAACATTGCATGCAAATGGTTAAATAAAAACAACAATTCGTTCACCTACAACACTGAAATGCATTCCAAAGGCAAAAAACTATACAATTGGGTCAAAAATTGACATGCACAAATTCACTAAAAGAAGCGCATGCATAGTGCACAGTTTGTGTAGGCCAACAAATCCCTCAAAGCGCACAATGCACCAAGTGCACGACTGTGTAGGAGAAAATATGTGCACTTATATAAACAATGCATTTATGGATCTTGTCGCCCCCCCAACCACTTATGGACCAACTCCCAACCTGATTCAACCTTCATATATGAGAGAAATCCAAATGGGGGGTTGGTCAAGGACTATAGGGTGCCCTAAAAGGCCCCTTGTTCACACCAAGAACCAATTACATTTTTCCTTGAAGAAATGATATAAATAAGATCCATGGGTGCACTAAAAACCAATATCTTCATAGTATTTTTGTGCTGCCAAGAATTCTCCCTTGAGAATCCTTTTTTCTCTTTGAATCCTTTAAGCATCATTGCAATAGTCCATTCCACTCACATATTGAGGGAATAGGCATTGATTTTCTTCACCATTTTCCATTTTTTTTACATTGTAAAAAGAGCTCTCCATTAGGTAACTCAAGATCCCTCCCAAAGAGGAAGAGGTGACTCATAAGTCCTCATTTTTCTCTATGGTGTTTTTCCTACTAATCTATTGATCCATTGGTAGCATTATATCTGTCATTGGTTTATTTTTATGGTTCTAAGTTTCTCATGCTTTCTAACTTTTATTTCTTAGTTTTCTTAGTTGTTTCTTTGTTTATTACATGTGTTTGGATTGTTTAACCCACTCAAAAACTTTTTTCTTGTCTAGAAGTCTCATCTAGACATGCAAGTGTTGTTGTTTTTCTACAAAACCAACACAACAATTACCAACGTCTCCAAGTCATGTTGGAGATAAACACCTAGCCACTACAAGTCATGCTAGGGGAAACCCACCAGCCACTACAAGTCATGTTGGGGGAATTGATACAATTGAGAAGCCTATACATATAGTATGTAATTCCAAGTTCCCTTGAAAGATTTGTGAGGGACATCACCTTACAAATTTTTTCCCTCCTATTGTTGTGTCCTTGTCTGAAGTCCCTTTTAGTTCTGTATGATCTTCGGTTTCCCAATAGTAAAATAAATCCTTGTTTGATGAAGTGATCCTGTCGATCCCATATTTGGCTGATACCAGTCTTGTTTTAGGGGTGATTGGTCTCTTGACAATGTTTTTTGGCATCCTATTTAGCAAGTAGCTGAGGAAGTGGTCATGCAGATGAAATCTTCATTTGATCCCACTCTTCTCTTGGAGAGTGATGAGGTGGTCTCGTTGATGAAATCTTTAGCCGATCCCACGCCTCTTTTGGGGAGTGATGCATATTTTTACTACATATTTATAATTTTCAGTTCAATACCTTCAATAAGGGGGAATTCCCCTCTCTTCGAGTACGCTCCCTCCAAGTCATAAGATGGTTTCCTTTGATTGGTTGATCTTGTAGAGCCTCACCCTCCTTCTTCTACACCTTTCTAGATAATAGTTCTGGTTTAACCTATGTTGAAAGGTAATCATCGATTTATTGTAGATGAAGGATCATATGCAAGTATTTTGTCCTCCTAAGCTTGGAAATATTTGGATTCTTCCAATCTTGTGTTAGCTACCAGTGAGTTGTTGGATTTCAACAACAAACCTAGTGAAAGTATGGGGATTCTTCCACACTTTCCTATCAGGTTAGGTGGGAAGACTATTATAATTGTTTTTTTAGTGGTTCCAGGCCCTTTATACTTTAATATGATTCTTGGGCATGATTATTTTTATGCTATGAATATTGTGGCGTCTACGTTCGTCCGTGTGATGCATTTCCCTCAAAACAAAAGCATTGTGACTATTGATGAGATTTCATCTAGCAATCACCATCCTAGTTCCATTTCAGCTTAGTGTTCCCCTTTATTTGTTCCTAGTGTTAGAGTGGACTCTTCCTTCTAGGGGTGAATTATGTGGTGTCTTATCCTCTATGTTCAATTGCTTCTAAGAAAGGATATTTGCAATTATTTTCAACTTCTCGAGACAAGGTCTCAGTAATTGATCAGGTGGTGTATCAAATGGGGACACGTAATCCTTCACTTCCCCCTTTTGTTCTGAGGGATTGTGTTTTTCCTCTTGAGTCTAATATTGTTGTTTGTAAGACCTCGAGCCCTAGTATTTATGAGCTTTAAAGCCCCGGTTTCATGGATGTTGAGTTTTTTTGGTTACTTCTCTCTTTCTACCCCTCTTGGGATGACCTAGGTTTAGGTGTACCATGGTTTCCAACAAAACCCCTTTAAAACTATCCGCCCCTCTACTAAACCAAAAGGAAGCGCAGTACACAGTGTGCACCATGCAGTCTCTCCTGAGATAGTTATATTCATGGTTGCAACGCTCAAGTGCTTCCATCCCAGGAATGAGTGAGGATATGGGATTAAACTTTGTGATATTCATTTGTTACTCTAACATTCAGATTATATTGAATACCCTATCATTCTTATTCATGCATGTAAAATATAATATCTAACTAGTCATTCACGGATTTGTCTAACATATAGTCATTAAAAGTAAAGGGAATACACAATATTCAATAAAATAACACATGATCTACCATGGTTCAACCCTCCTGGGATACATCCACAAATATTTGGCTATTCTTCTCTTTTATTATGGTGTTTCCAGAACTAGAGCATCGTGTGCATTCCAATTCTCCATCAAATAGGTCGAGATCTACAATGAGGCGAACTAGATCACACTAGGATCCTCAACCTGTGATCTGACCCTCAAGATATACCTTATTCCCTCTCCTCAGCTCAACAACTTACAAAGTAGATCGGGATTACAATCATTCTATCTTGGAACGACATAGTTACAACGATTAACCAAAAAGGTACCCCAACCTAGACCTCCTAGGTACCTACTTCTACATTCTTTTGTCTTACCATCCATTACATCTTCTTACCAAAAATCTAACCCTATCATGGCTAGGTATTCTTGCATGCGTGCATCATAGGATTTCCTCTTTTTCATGCACTTCTGTCTTGCACGTGCTTCTTTTCCTACATGCACATATTCCTTACACGTGTTTCTTTTCATGCCTGCACATCTGCCTCCCATGTCATTCTTTTCCCCAAAATTTGGCCTGCGCCCAAGAGGCCCCTAACACTAACATTGTGGCTTGTCCCAAGTCACTTCCTAAATCTAGTGTCTGTCACTGCTTGTACCAATGCTTCGTACATATATGTTATCTGTTGACACTTCTCATGAGCCTGACATCTCCTTTCTAACATGGCTTAGACAACCTGCACGGTGACTGTTGGTCATAATATATTGACCCCCTCCAAGCCTATCTATTCAAGGAATACTTGGTTGTGTCGATTTCCATTACCAAGTGTTTTTCCTTTTCTTGTAGGGGCTCCAACTGAGCCTACCATGCAATCTTTTATGCATGCACCGCCTTTTATTTTTCCTGAAGGTTCTTCATTTCTTCGATAGTCTTGATATTTTCTGGCAGTGGCATTATCCTCTGTCACTGCTTGACATCTTCCATTGTTGCATGAAATTTATCCTCCTTTCCTTGAAACTCTTGTAGGCTCCCATCCTCTAATAGTTGTGTCCATAGTTGGCCGCTCTTTTCCAACAGTTCTTCCACTCTATGTATGTTATGTGCAATGTTTTCTGCAGCTGTTGTCACATCTTTCTCTCTTTGTGCTCGAAGTGCTAGAGGAGTAGTATATACTACATGCTCTTCCAGTTCCTTGATATTCTCTTTATATTCTTCTAGGGCTTGTGTTATTTTCCTCATCTTCTCTTCAAAAGATGCTTCTTCTGATTCTACGTTGTTGGGGATGGCTTGAAATACTCCACTTATATGTTTCTCCATCTCCTCCTCTTTTTTTTGTGCTAGATTTCTCTCCTGACCTTCATGGTTAAGTGCCTCCTTCAATGAGGTGTTGTCTTCCTGCACCAATTGTAAGTTTGTTGCATCTAACCTTGCTCTGTACTGAATCTTCTTCGTGACTCTAACTTGTAATTTGTACAATGCTTTAGTTGGAATCTTGGGTAGTGCCAAGTCCAACCTCTCAATGTATTTCAGGGGCCTTTGTGTCATCTCCTCATCGACGAACAACATCTCCGATGTTATGATGAAATTAACACTTCCATGCATCATTATGTGCATTGTTTCTCGTGTAGTTGCTTCTTCTCTAGTGGGCGTTGATTTATCCTTTTGTTTCTTCTTCACCCTAATCCCCAACTACTCTAGTGCAATTTTTACCTTCTGTACTTGCTCTAGAATTGAGGTTCGATGATTCTTCACATTTTCCCATACCTCCAACATTATATATTCTACTGTCATTTTTATCAGCTACACATCATCTATTGTCAATGTTGTTTCCATTGGTTTTATGTGGGCCTTTTCCTTATTCTTGGTGCCACTTGCTTCCTCCCTTGGCCTTTTCCTTTGGTCATATGATGGCTCAAATACCTATGGAATTTCTGTATCCATTCCTGTATCCTTCCCAAATTATTCTTCCATGGCTAACTCTTGTGCCTCCATCTACACTTCTTTTGCGCTCACTTGTCCTGTCAGTCCTCTTGGTGACTTCTGTTTGCACGATGGACCCTATGTAGGACCACGCTGTGACTTATTTTTTGTCCTAATTTTCTTTCGAATTAAGATTCTTTCCCCCACTGTACCTATTATTGTCTTCTTTTTTTAGCTAGCGTCATTCCTACCTATCCATTGTGCGGGGACTATGCTACCCTGTGTATGGATTTGTACTGCTGGTGTTTCTCTTGGAATATTTGGAACTTTCCACTCATCAGGCCACTCGTGGACCTCCATGTGGATGTCCTGCATCGTCACGTAGTACTTCAACTTCAACCACTCCTTGGATAGATCCTTCTTTGCATGCAGCCACATGTTGTGACATGATTCTTGAAAATTCACTATCTGTCCAAACTCCTGGATAGTTTATGGGGAGATCCTCCATGTATTTTCCAAGATGTTATGGATATTTGTTAATTATAGAGAAAACATTTTGCTGTTGAATTTATTTTCCTTGGGATCTATTGTGCTTCGCACCGACGTGTATCATGTTGCACCACATTTTCCTATCCTTGGTAGGAACATAGTGTATGTAGGATCTTGCCACCCCATAAGTGCAATGAGGATGAGTAACCACGAATAGTCAAACTCAGATCCCCAGTATTATGCGTCCTTGTAGTATTCAAGGAACGAGTTTAGTAGATAAGGGGCTCAGCTCATCAAGATCCCCTTTGCACACTGCATCATAGCTGCTACTAGTCCCGCATGCACTTCTTCTTTTCAACACTTATGCATTAATTTGCAACCGAGAAATATTTTTGCAAATCATGTCACAAGATCATTGATGTCATTGATCCTGATACCTTTGTTACCCCTTTCTGAGCCATAATTCTCTTTGATCTCATCTAAAATGGATTTCGCCTTAATTTTGTCTTCTAGGTACTGTTCTGACTTCTCCCCATCTATGGGTAGCCCTATAATCATTGCGATGAGATTGACATTGATTGGAACTAGCCTATCCATCCACAATATGCCTTCGTGCACCCTCTGTAACAGTTGTTTGACACATTCATTTATGTGTTTCCCACACCTGAAGTGCAGTATGTATAATAAGTTCATGATGATAATGTTGTACAGTCCTAGGATCCACTATGAAGGCTCCAATAGTGGCATGCCTGATGGGCCTTCTCCCCTACTCTCGAGGTATCTTTGTGCTGCCAAATCTGGGAACTTTATGGCATCAAAGACATCATGGTTAGAGTATTTAAGGCTATCGAATCCTCCTACCATGTTTTCGTTGGTATTCATTCCCTTGGGAATTTTTGGCATCATTATACATAGTTCTTCCTCTGTGCGTTGCACACCCTGCACACTATTTTCTTCTCTCACCTTATTTTTTCCTTGTGGGGATGATACCCCATACTCTTGTACGACCACCTTCTCCATTTCATGCTCGTGTTTTGACTCTAGGCTGTGTTGCATGGAACTCATGGCTAGTTCTTCTTGCTGCGACCCTTTTCCCCTGGACACATCGGATTCTATCTGTTCGATGTCTTCTTTTGGTTGTTTGGGCTCCTGTGCTAGTTTCTTCTCCTCTTTCACATGCAATGTGGTCTACTTATACTTCAGTGTGTGGATTTTGTCCACATCCACCACTGTGGGAATCTCATTTTTTCCGGTTTGTGGCACTGAAGTGCTACTCCATGTGTTTCATCTAGTTGTGCTTGGCGCTCCAACCCTTGAAGGTGACATGGTGAGGAAATCCAAACTACAATATTTCAAATTGATATATGTTAGTGCAAATTCACACGCTATCACTCTTTCACTCGGCTCTGCGTTCTTCTCCTTAGAAAATAACACAATGGGTCTCTTCCTCCCGTTTTTCCAACCTTAAAGTGGGACGAAGAAGTGAAAGTTGTTTCACACTAACAATTGTCACTTTTTATCTTTTTGTTGTGTTTACTATGCATTGTACCTTTATACCCATTAATTTCTCTTCTACGCACAGTGTTTTTGAACACTGGTTTTCTTGCAGCACGATGTTTTGTTCTACTAGTTCTATTCTGTCAAGGCCCTCCATGTGCGTCGATCTGTTTTTAGTTTTATCCCCTTTTTACTTTTTATGGATTTTCTTCTTTTTCTTCTGTTTATTTATTTTTCTCATTTTCTCTCCCTTACTTCTGCTATAATACACTATATACATATATTATTACTGCGTGATAACTTTCTAGGTGCTAGGAGGTCGACTGTCCCTATACAGTTTCAGTCGACTCCCATTGATCATTCCTCTGAGTTATGTACCTCCTAAATCTTTCAACTGTACAAATTCCCCCTCTGTGACAATATTCAATTCATATGGTCCCAACCAATGCATTCTGAATTTTCCTAGATGCTAAAGAAATTTACTTTCATATGGCATGACTAGGTGTCCCTCCTTGAAAATATTCCTTTTAATATGTTTTTCATTCCAAGATTTGTCCCTTTCTTTCTGTACTTCTTGGTGAAATCTTGCTACAATCCTATCTTCTTCCATCTCCATCAGTTGACTTAGCCTTTCTTGTACTACGCCTTGTTCTGTCATGTTGGTGATTGTTTCTACGCGTAGACTAGGTACAAAAAATTCTAATGGCACCACTGCTTCTTGTCCATACACCAACCTGAATGGTGTCTATCCTGTCAACTATTTTCATGTTGTCCTATATTCCCATAATGATGCAGGTATATTCAAATCCCAATCATCCCTGTTGACATTGTATATTTTTGTCAATGTAATCTCTAGGATCTTGTTAAAGGCTTCCACTGTCCCATTTGCTTGAGGGTGATATGGTGTACTCTTTTGATGATAGAATTCAAACTCCTCAGTCATAGACTTGATATTACTATTGATTAAGTGAGTGCCTTGGTCACTCATCAAAATACTCGGTCATCCAAATATTTTACTGGGGTTGCTTCCATGCTACAATCTTGTTGTGTCTTCATTACAATATTTTACTGGTGCTTCTTCTTCCCATCTCGTTAAGTACTCTATTGCAGTAATGATATACCTTTACCCTGACCTCTTTTTTGGTGGGTTGATTGGTCCCACAAAGTCTATTTCCCATTTGTCGAATACTTGAAAGCTTACTTGTGGTCTTAGGGGCATCTCATCCCTTCTATTAGGTTTTCCAACCCACTGACATACATCACATCTATGGGAGTAGTCCTTTTCATCTCTGTGAATGGTTGGCCACCATAGTCCTGCATGCAATACCTTTTGTGCGATATATTTTCCTGCATAATGTCCTCCAACTATTCCCTCATGATCCTCTTCTTAAATCCTAGGCATTTCATGTTCTAGTACACATCTTCTCAAGATGTTGTCTGCTCCCATATTGTATAAGTGTTTTGCAATCAATTGATATTTTGCATCTCTGACTACCATATTTTTCTTATGCACAGTGTTGAATGCTTGTGGCAGAGTCCATGTACTCAAATATTCAATGATTTCAACAAAATATTCATCATCCATTTGGAATGAAAATAATTGTGTATCAGGGAAGTTATCCTATAAATTTGTAGGTTCCTCTCCATTGGTGATCCTCGATAGGTGATTGGGTCTTGCATTCAACTTCCTTGGTTTGAATATCACTTCAACATCAAATTCTTGAAGCAACAATAACCATCTACAGATTCTCCCCCCCAACACTGGCTTATTGACTAGGTACTTGAGGGCAGAATGATATGTGAACATTTTAAAGTTTTTTCCAAGTAGATAATGTCTGAATTTTTGTAGTGCATATACCATTGCTAGGCCTTCTCTCTCTATAGTATTGTAGTTATGCTCTGACTCTGATAGTTTCCTTATTGCAAATTTTATAGGATGGTCTCTCCCTCTCCTGGTTTCACTAGAATAACTCCAAGTGCTATGGCAGATGCATATACATGCACATGAAATTTCTTTTCCTAGTCTGGGAATACTAGTATAGGTGTTGTGAACATTTTTTCTTTTGGAGTGTCCAAACCTCATTGACAGTCCTCATTCCACTAGAATTTACTATCCTTCTTCAACAATTTCTCCATCGACACAGTGATCTTCGCATAACCTTTTATGAATTTCCTATAGTAGCTTGTGTGTCCCAGTGTTTCTCTCAACTAGCATACTGATTTGGGTGGTGGTAAGTTAACAATGACTGCAACCTTTGCAAGATCCACTAATAGCCCTTGTTTACAGAATATCTATCTCAATAGTATTCCAAAAGGTTTCCTAAATATTCACTTCTTGATATTTAGTGATATATGGAACTTCCTACATCTTTCCAACATCATCCTTAACATATCTACATTATATTTCAATAGACTATATACGGTCCAATCATCCAGATACACTTCTAAAAAATGATGGATAAATTTGTTGAACGTAGCTATGAATACTCTTGAGAATATTGTTGGTGCTTTCTTTAGCCCAAAATGCATGACTTTGTAATGGTATGATCCCCATTCTATGGAAAAAGTGGTCTTGTACCTGTCTTCTGGAGCTATCTCTATCTGATGGTAGTCTGAGAATCCGTATGTGAATGAGTATGCTTCCTAGACACCTACATTCTATAATAACTCATCTATGAAAGGGGTGGGAAAAGGGTCATGTAGGAAAGAATCATTCAATTTCTTGAGATATACACAGATCCGTATCCCTCCTTGTTTCTTTTCATGTACTACCATAGGGCTTATCCATTCTCATTCTTCTACTGGTTCGATGATTCCAGCTTCTAACATTCTATCAATTTATGCTTTTACTTTCTGCTTATTTATTGGGTTTAGTATATACGGTCACAGTCTGACAGATCTAGACTCGGGTTTGAGAGGTATCTTCATCTCTCCTATCTCTCCTACTATGCCTTTCATCTCTGTAAAGTTTGTTGGGAACATGTCACTATACTCGTGCAACAACTCTACTATTCTTTCTATTGTTTGTTCATCCTAGTAATCTCCATATTGAAATTGACATATAGGTTAGATTTTCCCCTTCATGCGTTTTTGAATTATCTGTTTTCTGTTTCATTTTTCCTTAGGATCAACCCCACTGAGTTGCGACATGTAACCTTCTTTTCTTTTTAGAAGTGTCGTAATTCATGTGGTAGATCCTATCTTCCATGGGCACTCTCGTTTAGACCCCCTTTTAATTTTGGTGCCTATACTGCAAGTTTTCTATTAGGTATGGGAGTCTTGTTTATTCCCACCATGACTTTGTGTTGAAGTTGCATATCTTATTCTCAATATTTTTCTGGGCATTACCTACAGGAATCCCCCTAACACATGCTTAAACTTATGTCAACACCTCTTCATATTCTTCCACGGGTATCTTTTTTATTACTGGCATGCAGGTTAGGTTCATTTCCACCTGCACAATGCATTTCTCTATATCATTCACATATATTCCATAGGATCCATCCCATTTATTTTTGGCATCATACCTTCAAGCCAAAAAGGTGTTGTTTACGAATGGTAGATCTTACCACTTCATGGGTGTCCTAGTTAGTACCTCACTAGAATTTTTGACACCCATGCTATAGTTGTTTCAGTATTAGAATACTTTTTTAGTCTCTCCATATCGTTGCGTTGAGGCCTCATGACTTCCTCTCAATATATTTTTGGATAACCTATTACTGTGAGAAATCTTACTCTGCAGACAGGATAAGCTCCCCTTTGAACCAAGACCCCTATATTTGGTCCAAATACATAAGTAAACAAATGGTTGCTAATGTACCTATATATCCAACTCAATCAATCAACCAAGAGAGAAGAAGAATGTGGTGTACCTTGTTGTGATGTTTTTCCTCACAGTTCCAATCCTTGGGCTTGATATCCAGCTCCTCAACTCAACTGAAGTCCTGCAAAGACTTGAAAATGAAATCTTCCTCCCGTCAACTATTTGCATCTCGTCCTATATTCCCATAATGTTGTTGGTCTATTCAAATCCCAATCATTGTTGTTGACATTGCATATTTTTGTCAATGCAATCTCTAGGATCTTGTTAAAGGCTTCCACTGTCCCATTTTCTTGAGGGTGATATGGTGTACTCTTTTGATGATAGAATTCAAACTCTTCAGTCATAGAATTGATATTACTATTAATTAAGTGATGCCTTGGTCACTCATCAAAATCCTTGGTCATTCAAATATTTTACTGGTGTTGCTTCTACGCTACAATCTTGTTGTGTCTGCACTAAAATATTTTACTGGTGTTGCTTCTTCCTATCTCGTTAAGTACTTTGTTGCAGTAATGATATACCTTTTTCCTGGCCTCTTCTTTGATGGGTTAATTGGTCCCACAAAGTCTATTTCCCATTTTTTGAATACTTGCAAGGTTACTTGTGGTCTTAGGGGCATCTCATCCTGTCTATTAGGTTTTCCAACCTACTGACATACATCACATTTATGGGAGTAGTCCTTTGCATATCTAAGAATGGTCGACCACCATAGTCTTGCATGCAATACCTTCTGTGTGGTAGATTTTACTACATAATGGCCTCTAGCAATTCCCTCATGAGCCTATGCTTAAATCCTAGGCCTTTCATGTTCTAGTACACATATTCTCAAGATGTTGTCTACGCCCATATTGTATAAGTGTTCTGCAATCAATTGATAGTCTATAACTCTGACTACCATATTTTTCTTCTACGCAGTGTTGAATTCTTGTGGCACAGTATCTGTACTCAAATATTCAATGATTTCAACAAAATATTCATCAGATAATTGGAATGAAAATAATTGTGTATCAGAGAAGATGTCCTCTACATTTGTAGGTTCCTCTCTGTTGGTGATCCTTGACAGGTGATCGGTCCTGCGTTCAACTTCCCTGGTTTGACTATCACTTCAATGTCAAATTCCTAAAACAACAGTAACCATCTACAAATTCTCCCCCCCCAACACTAGCCTATTGACTAGGTACTTGAGGGTAGAATGATCTACGAACATTTTAAACTGTTTCCCAAGTAGATAGTGTCTAAATGTTTGTAGTGCATATACCATTACTAGGCCTTCTCTCTCTATAGTATTGTAGTTATGCTCTGACTCTAATAGTTTCCTTCTTGCAAAAGTTATAGGATGGTCTAACTCTCCTACTCTTGGTTGCACTAGAATAGCTCCAAGTGTTATGGCAGATGAATCTACATGCACATGAAATGTATTTTCCTAGTCCGGGAATACTAGTATAGGTGTTGTGACCATTTTTTCTTTTACAGTGTCCAAACCTCGTTGACAGTCCTCATTCCCCTGGAATTTACTATCCTTCTTCAACAATTTCTATTTCGAGGTAGTGATATTTGCATACCCTTTTATGAATTTTCTATAGTAGCTTGTGTGTCCCAGTGTTTCTCTCAATTGGCGTACTTATTTCGGTGGTGGTAAGTTAACAATGACTGCAACCTTTGCAGGATCCACCAATATCCCTTGTTTATAGATTATATGTCCCAATAGTATTCCAAAAGGTTTCCTAAAGATGCACTTATTGATATTTATTTATATCTGACACTTCCTACATCTTTTGAACATCAGCCTTAACATCTCTAAATGATATTTCAATAGAATATATATGGTCCAATCATCTAGATACACTTCTAAAAAATGATGGATAAATTCTTTGAACGCAGCTATGAATACTCATGAGAATATTGTTGTTGTGTTCTTTAGCCCAAAATGCATGACTTTGTACTGGTAGGATCCCCATTCTATGGAAAAACTGGTCTTGTACCTGTCTTCTGGATCTATCTCTATCTTATGGTAGCCTGAGAATCCATCTGTGAATGAGTATGCTTCCTGGAAACCCACATTCTATAACACCTCATCTATGAAAGGGGTGGGAAAAGGGTCATGTAGGAAAGAATCATTCAATTTCCTAAGATATACATAGATCCTTATCCCTCCTTGTTTCTTTTCCTGTACTACCATAGGGCTTATCCAATCTGATTCTTCTACTGGTTCGTTGATTCCAGCTTCCAACATTATGTCAATTTATGCTTTTACTTTCTACTTATATATTGAGTTTAGTCTATATGGTCACTGTCTGACAGATCTAGACTCAGGCTTGAGAGTTATCTTCATATCTCCTATCTCTCCTACTATTCCTTTCATCTATGTAAAGGTTGTTGGGAACATGTCATTGTACTCGTGCAACAACTCTGCTATTCTTTCTATTGTTTTTTCATCCTAGTAATCTCCAATACTGGCCATTTTGGGATTATCATTTGTCCCAATCTTTACTTTCTTCACCTTGATCAATGCAACAAATACTTTTGATGCCAAATATGGACCTTCCACTTCTCTTTCTCCTTCAATTTCTTTAATTTGAATGTTGTGTGGGTCATGTTCATCTGGTGCTTCTTCCTGTACATGATAGTATGACAGTAGTTCTTTCACTATCCTTTTATTCTTTTGTTGGAATTATGTTATGGCTTCAACCTCTAGTTCCTTAATAAATATCACCCCTATTATTTGTTTGAGTTCTTAATCAATGTTGGGGTTCTCATGTTCAAATGAGAAAGTGACTATAAAAGTTTGTTGTAATGATATCCATTCTATAGTTCCTCTGCATTGTTCTTGGTGCACGTACCATTTTTTTGGAATTCCTTCTAGTGTCTGAGTAAAGTGATGAGGTCATTCTTCTAGTGGTGTCATTTTCCATAGTGTTCTGTTGGTGTCCCTTCTCCATCATATCTCTGCAGTTCCTTGCTTCCATGTTCTATGCCAAATCTAATGTGTATTAATCACTTACATTGGTACCATTACTTGGATGTCTCTTTGTGCATACCCCACCATCTTGCAAGTGTTTCCTTGAGTGCTATGTCTAGAGCTAAGAGCCTCTGATTTTCTAAGACTTCATATTCATATCTTTTTAGGAATTCTTCTAAGTCATTCACCCCATGAAAACTGGGAGGTTCTCTTATCTCTGTACCTACCCATCTTACTGCGTGGTTTATTCTTGTGCACCTTATTTTAGATACTTCATGTAATCTCTACTTCCAATTATCCAAACCTATATCTCAGTCTGAAGCGCATGATGTGATGCTTCTCCAGCTGAGTACTCCATCTATAGTTGGATTTACATAATATTATTCTCTCATGGTGGTTCTGTATAACTGGTTTATTTCCTCCAGGTCTAAGCAAGTGGGTTCTACAAACCTTTCTCTTTCTGATGGGTCGAGTGGCGCAACAAATTTGTATTCTCCTTACTCAAATTTCATCTTCCTTGTCTTCAAATTGATTATGGCCTGGTTGTTAAATTCCCAATCTAAGCCAACCAATGTTGGATAAGGTGTTGTGCCATCCACTATTTATATCACTTCAAAATCGACTTTAGTGCACACTCCATCCATATCTACTGTCACACCCTTTAGCCTTCCAATTAACAGAACCCTATGTTGCTTTTCTAGTTTCAGCTAAACAGGTGAATATCCTAATGTGGGTTCTCCCATACATTACCATGTCTTCTTGGGTAACACATTTACTTCGGAGACTAAATCCAGTATAATATCCCCCATGTTGAAATCTCCAATGTTGGAATTTAGTCTGAATTCTCTACTTGTCCTCCTCCTTGTATGCAAGTGATTAGTTGTTTTCTACTCCAACATTCCCTCTACATCTGTGTTACATATTTCTAGAATATTTTGTAATAATTTAACAGATGATGGATCATTTATTAGTTTAACACATGATTGCAGAAAAGCCTTTATGGTACTTACTTGTCCTAGGGGTTGTGCTTCATTAGTGTGATCCAATGATGAAGGCATGTCGTACGTTGTTACGTCCTGAGTATGTTGAACAGTTGATTTAGAAGCAATGCCTGGCTTCAATATTCTTGTTTGGCTTGCTTGAATAACTCATTTTCATTCTGTGCATCAAACCGCTTCTGTGGTTCTGCATTTTTATTCACCCATTGGTGTTGTGACTAGATCTTGTCTTACTACGTCATCTCTTGTTTTGAATCCTCCGTGGGTAACTATGTTGATATATATTCCATCATCCCTCGCTTCTGCAGAAATCCATTGAACATTCTGATTGTTCTGATTCCTCTTTTCCAGGATCTTCCCTAATAGGGTCAAACAATATTTTGTGTCATGATCTGATGCATGACAATACATATGTGTCGTAGGTGGAAGTGGACATTCTCTTTCATAGTGTCTTGGTATTTCACATTTATGGCATACCACTGGTCCTCTGCCTCTTCTGAAGCCTCTTCTACCTCATCCTCCACCTCTGTAGCCAGCTCGATCTCCTCACGGGGCATTGTACCGAGGAACCTAATTATACTGCGTGATATTATACTATGTCTACGTGGTATTGTACTATGGTTGTGTAGTGTTATATTGGGATGGTACTTGGTTAAACTGTGGTACATATTACCCTGTCATCATTTCTTCCTACACCCTATATGTGTCTGATGTTATTTCCCTCATCATCTCCATTGTCCTGAAATCCTTGTCATCATGGCCCACCAACTTGAAAAAGTTGGAATATGAACTCTTAAGCATTGTTTGGTATTTCTTCATCATTGGACAATGATATGGATCATGCCTCTGTGTCTTACAGATCTCACACCATAGTCCTCCTATTGGAAAAGGGTTTGGCAGTCTTGTTGCCATGTACTGTGTGAATGTTGGGCATTCATTCTTATGATGTCCTTCTATCCTACATGTGGTATAGCAAACAACTTCTCTTTTTTCCTTACTCCTATTATGTTTCAGTTGAAATGTTAAATTATTTAGATCCTCCTTAATCTCCTCTATTGCTGGATCTATATTCTGATATTGGTTCTCTTCTAGTTGTAAGGTTGCCTATAGAGCCTATGCCTGAGTTTGAAAATTTTGTTGTCTCGAAGGATATTTCAAGTGTGGTAGTAGGGAATTCACAGATAGATGTCTATGCTGCATACCTGTCATGACATACTTCATCTTTCCCTTCAATCATTTGAATCTATGGTCAATATCCCATACAGAATCCCCTGGTTTCTGTCTGATCTCTATAATATCATTCATGTATTGATCCTCTGAGCTAGGCTTGTGGAATTCATTTATCAACAACTTATTGATATCCACAATCGTTCTGGTTGTTCCTGGTGGACTGTTTGTAGCTAAGCTCATGTACCAATCCAGTGCATGGTCTCTTAGTGTGATAGCTAACTACACAAGTTTTGTATCCCCATTTGTGATCTTCTTTGATTCCCAGATCTTTTTATAGATAAACGCATTTTTCTCATGGTCCTCTGATGCCTCTCCCTTGAATTCTGGTAACCTGATGGTGGGATCATGTCCTGCCATTGCAAACTGTGTTGGACTACTACCTTCACGTGGTGTAGATCCTTGACTAATGCTTCCTTAACTATCTCCCTCATTTTTTGCTCCCTATATAGATGTAGTTCCTGATGCATTTCTTCCACTGAAATTCAATTGTCTAAACGATGGTGTTCTCTCTAGTGTATTGGTCACACATGGGTTGATGGGTTCCACAATGACACTGATATGGATAGGAGTTCTACCTTTGGTTCCTGCCCTTGGACCTCTTGTATTCCTTTCATATGTCATGTGCATGATTTCCTCAATATTCTCCATAGCCCGAGGATCCTCTACCTCTTATTCATCACTTTTCAAGCCTTCCCTCATGGCTATGGCTCTCTTCTTATTGTAATCTTGTATTGGTAGGGTGATCCACTATGCGTTCTTCCAGCTGTTTCCATGGTCTTATTGATCTGGTATTCCTCCATCATGATTGGATCGAAGGCCTCCTCCTTCTTTCCTTTATCCATATCTTCCTCCATTTCTTTGTCTCTTGTGAGTGCTTCCCCCCTTCCCCCATGCATGTAGGGAAGTTTAGTTTTATGATGCCATTGTCATTACACCTTTGTTATACAGTAAAATCTTGATGGAAATATACAACGATATGATATACCTATCTCTAGGTCCTTTCAGAAACTCCTACTCTTCTACACTGTAAGACTTTGCAATATCTACTGCAAATTCTATGATAAATCCTCAAACAATGTTGTCTAACCAGAAATCCACTGCACATGTAAATTTATTTCAACTTGTTGTAACTATGTGATCTCCACATAATTCCACTCTAGATGTCTAATCCAATTTGTAGGTTGGTTGTATTTCAACCTCTATATCCACTCATGCAACACATGCAGGAAATCACAGAAAAATACTTCATGAAAGTCGCTAAATACATACTTGTCCAAATATTTACATGGTGTTAACTTTGGGTTTCTGTTATCTTTCTGCGCAAATTCCAGCTCCTGTGTTTTCAAACATCTATCGCTCTCCGCCTTCGTTGGGTTCCATGGTCTAATCATGCTCTTTTACAATCTCATTGTTTTTAACGTTTCCTCACCAGATATGGCATTCTTGTCATGATTATTCAGTAGATCTCATTAACTCAATCCCATTATGTTCCATCTAAAAACATAACCATTTTTTGGTTAATTCTCTCTTTCTACGCCTCTTGGGATGACCTAGGTTCAGGTCTACCATGGTTTCCAACAAAACCTCTTTAAAACTATCGGCCCCTCTGGTAAACCAGAAGGCAACACAGTACACAATGTGCACCATGAAGTCTCACTCAAGATAGTTCTATTGGTGGATGAGATGCTCAAGTGTTTGTAGCCTGGGAATGAGTGGGGATTTGGGATTAAACTATGTGATCTTGATTTTTTAATTTAACATTCAGCTTATATTGAATACTCTGTCATTCTTATTCATGCATGTAAAATAACATGTCTAACTAGTCATTCACGCATTTGTCTAATATCTAATCATTGACAGTAAAGGGAATACACAATATTCAATCACATAACACATGAGATACTGTGGTTCACCCCTCCTGGGCTATGTCCACAAATATTTGGTTGTTCTGCTCTTTTATTATAGTGTTTCCAAGACTACAACATCGTGTGCATTACAATTCTCCATCAAATAGGTCGATATCTACAATTAGGTGGACTAGATCACACCAAGATCCTCAACATGTGATCTAACCCTCAAGATATACCTTATTCCCTCTCCTCAAATGAAAATCTTACAAAACAGATCAGTCTTACAGTCATTCTATCTTGGAACGACATAGTAACAATGACTAACCAAAAAGGAATCTAGACGTACAGCTCCTAGGTACCTACTTATACATGTTTTTGGCTTACCAAACATTACATATTCTTACCAAAACCATAAACCTATCATGGCTAGGTCTTATTGAATGTGTTCCTCACATGATTTCCTCTTCTACATGCATGCTTGTCTTGAACGTGATGATTTTCCTGCCTATGCATCTGCCTCCCACATCGTTCTTTTCCCCAAAATTGGGCCTGCGCCCAACAAGTTTCCTTCAGATGAGGCAAGTCTTGAAGCTATGATTCTGGATCCTCAACCTCTTTCTCAAATTGAAGATTTACTAGTTGGCTACCAAAGAAACCATTTTCTTGAGCCTAGCAATGGGATCTACCTGGAGGACAACTATGCATAAGCCACAAAGATGTGTGGTCCTCTATCCATAGTATACTTTTAGGGTTTCTTGTTTTCAAGTTTTGTATCCCATAATAATTGTTTTTATCAAAGGTTTTTTATATTGGACTTATTAACTTTTGGGTAAGTGTTTTTTCTCTTCTATATGGGACTTTAGAAACATTTAATTTAGTACCTTTTCATTCCATGTCGATCCATTCTAATAGGTAATGATATTGAAATTGACATATAGGTTAGATTTTCCCCTTCATGCATTTTTGAATTATATGTTTTCTGTTTAATTTTTTCTTAGGATCGACCCCAGTGAGTTGCGACATGTAACCTTCTTTTCTTTTTAGAAGTGTTGTAATTCATGTGGTAGATCCTATATTCCGTGGGCACTCTCGTTTAGACCCCCTTTTCATTTTGGTGCCTATACTGCAAGTTTTCTATTAGCTATGGGAGTCTTGTTTATTCCCACCATGAATTTGCATTGAAGTTGCATATCTTCTTCTCAATATTTTTCTAGACATTACCTACAGGAATCCCCCAAACACATTCTTAAACTTATGTCAATACCTCTTCAGATTCTTCCACAGGTATCTTGTTTATTACTGGCATCTAGGTTAGGTTCATTTCCACCTGCACAATGTATTTCTCTATATCATTCACATATATTCCATAGGATCCACCCCATTTATTTTTGGCATCATAACTTCAAGCTGCTTTAAAGGTGTTGTTTACGAGTGGTAGATCTTACCACTTCATGGGTGTCCTAGTTAGTACCTCACTAGAATTTTTGACACCCATGCTATAGTTGTTTCAGTAGGCTTGGAATACTTTTTTAGTCTCTCCATATCTTTGCATTGAGGCCTCATGACTTCCTCTCAATATCTTGTTGGATAACCTATTACTGTGATAAATATTACCCTCCAGATGGGATAAGATCCCCTTTGAACCAAGACCCCTATATTTGGTCCAAATACATAAGTAAACAAATGGTTGCTAATGTCCCTATAGATCTAACTCAATCAATCAACCAAGAGAGAAGAATAATGTGGTGTACCTTGTTGCGATGTTCGTCCTCACTTCTCCAATCCTTGGGCTTGATATCCAGTTTACTCAATGCAACTGAAGTCCTGCAAAGACTAGAAAAGGAACCCTTCCTCCTACTCTATATTATAAGACATAGTAGATCTATCTATGAATACTAAAACGACAATAGACAAGTAAATGTAGAACACATGAACTTGAAGGGAATAGGCCAAGTTAATATTAATTTGAAATCCAAAGAAAGCACTTACAAAGCATGATTTACAATGCAACAATCTTATCCAAGATATACTCCTCCAACCCTTTAATGAACCTTGAAATCAAAATGGTGATTCTTCTCCCAAGATCAAAGGTTTGACATCTTAATTCTTCCCCCCTTTCACCTTGGAGATACCTTCAATATATAGGCTTGAGAGGCTCAACCACCATGAGGTATTTTGGGAACTGGTTGAGGATATGGCTCCATAAGTTGGGATTTGATCCTAGGATAGTGCCATAGGATAGGATTCAACCCAAACCAACCTCATCTCCTCGGAATTGGCCTTTATAAAGAGGTGGTATTCTCCTTTATTTCCTCTAACCAAAAGTGGATCTCCTCCTTAGTTAGAGATAGAGCACAAGTGTCCAAAAGTGGCACTCCCTTAACATGGAAAGGGAAGCATTGGTTCTCCGTATACATGGGAAGGGGGGCGCCACCCCTTGATAAATTCTCAAAAAATGGTCAATTTTCCAAGTAAAAGGCATGTTTTTGGCCTTGAAATGATGGGTTTCTTCCTCCAACATGACTTAGGGGTCATGGAAAATTTCTTTATTGGTAATTTTAATGAGTCGAGACACTTGGAAACTTGAATGTGACACTTGATAAGGTGCATACGACACTTAACAAGTTGCATACATCACTTTGTGACACTTAGGGCATGCCACTTAATTGTGAAATTTTGGAGTGTAACACTTATCCACGGGAATTCAATTTTTTTTTTGAGTTGTAATTGCATTTCATATTAACCATTCACACTTATAAGCCTATTTTTGGCTTCATATTTCCATTGTTGAACCATTTTCTTATGCATTCCTACCAGCTGCTAGCCTTGTAATTTATTACTTTGTGACTCAACACCTTAACCTTGGAGGAAACACCTCCTGAGTGTACATATCATGTATGAGGTTTCTTGCATTAAGAATAGGTATGTTCCTTGTGATTTGCAACTAATATTTCTTTGTCGCGATAATTGTCTCCTCCACTATACTATAGAATTATTTTATTCTTTTTCCGGAGTTAATAACATTAAAAAGACAAAAAAATAAAAATAAGGGGGGGAAATGCCTATCTCTTTTGTTGGCAACATTCTTGTCGCCCTTGAACAAAGAACAATCTTTGAGTTAGTGTCAATGTTTTGTGTTCAGTATGGCATTAGGAGACTTTTTCTCTTTTTTTAGTATAATATCCTCCAGTTGGTTATTCTTCCAACCATATCGAGTGTTTGTTGATTCCTCTTGTATCACAAATGTATCCCATTTTATAATCAATGTTTCCTATGTCACATAATGTGTCGTGCTTTTTTTCAATGAAAGTTTCAACTTAAGTCCACCATTCTACATAAAGTATCTAACCTTTCAAGTTCGACTTCCTGTGTCAGTCAAGTACATCTCATCATCAAAAGTATCTTTGTACTGCACTCATGCTATTATAAAAGTTTCCCATTGACTTCTTGATGGAAGGTATGCTCTTATTGAATCAAACACATTACTCTAAGAGTATGACCTAGAGTTACACCTTGGGTATATTTCCATTATTGATAAGTTTCCTTGCACTCAGTATATGACAAACCGTCATTGGTTGTTGATTGAGAAATTTCCCTTGTGTTTGAAGTCAACAAAAATCCTCACACATAGGGATTCGTGTGATACCTTGGTTTCCATTTGACCGCATTGGTGGATTCATAATATTTGTTATTAGTCTCCATTATTGGCTATTATTCAAATATTATTTGGCGTGCACTATTCCATCTAGTGCATGTTGGATTCATACCTCAGTGTGGTATTTGAAATCTATTCATTTGATTCCTTCCAAATCTTTGGCCTCCTGCTACCCCTTCTGTTGGATGATGGAGGATGCCTTAATTCCTTCCTTCTAATGGATCTCTTCCTATCTACTTCAACACATCTTGCTTTGGGACATGGATCTAGATTTATTTATGGTACCTTGGGGCTTGCAGTTATCAGTGGTAGTTTCCCTCTCTATTGACAGTGGGAATAAAACAATGTCCCCTAATCGATAGTTTCTACGAGGTATTAGACACCAACTCATCTATTTACACTTTTTAGATTGTACCATGGTACCTTGAAGCCCATTATCGTCATCAGTGGGTCGTATCGTTTTTGTTAATGGTATCCATCAATGATCGATGATAAAATGGTGTCTCTTTATGTTCCACCCCAACACATCTATTCACATGGTTGTTGATTATTATTATTTATATGTCTGAGTTTGTATCTTTAACTTGTTTGAACCAGGGTTCACGTCTACTAGGGTTTCGACAAAACCTCTAAAACTATCGGCCCTCCTGGTAAACCAAAAGGAAAAACAGTGCACATAGTGCACTGTGCAGTCTCGCCCGAGATAGTCTTAATGGGTGGCTGCAATACTCATGTGTTTGCAGCCCAGGATTGAGTGGAAAAGAGAGAAATGTGTGCTTAGAGTTCTATTTTAACTTATTAATGCAATAAACTATCATTCATGATTATGCATGGAATATAATCAACTCATTCATTTAGCATATCAACAATACCGAAAACAGTAAGAAAAAACATGCATTCAATCACATAACATAGGTTTTACCATGGTTCACCCCCTCCTGGGCTATGTCCACAAATATCTGGATGTCAAGCTCTTTTATTATAGTAGTTCCAAAACTACAATGTCACGTGCTTTACAACTCTTTTCATTTGGGTTGAGATCTATTGTGAGGCAGACTAGATCGCACCATGCTCCTCAGCTTACGATCTAACCCTCAAGATCCACTCTCCTCACTCCTCTCCAGCTCAAAAACTTACAAAATTAGGTCTTATAGAAAATATTACAACTAGCTATCAAAACAAAGATTCCTCCTCTAGACTCTCTATATCCCTTCCAAATCTAGTCTCTCTCTATGAGACCTCGGTATCTATATTTATACATTTCTTGCTCACCAGCCATTACAATGTATTGCAAAAAATATAACCCTAACATCATTAGGTCTTCCATGCATTCACATGTGCTACTCTTCCTTCCAGCTGTCACTTTCCTCGTGCATGCCTTCCTTCCCAAAATATCATTTCTTTCCTCTTTGGCCTACTTTCAACAAGCCCCCAACACTGACATGTGGCTCGTCCCGAGCCACCTAACCTTTGTGTGCTTCGTCGATCTCCCTCATGATCGCTTGGAACTTCTCTCTGAGATTCATTGCTTGTGTTTGAGCCTGCGCAGTCTTCTCCTTGAGTGCATCTACTATCTGTATTGCAGTCTTGTTTCTCATCAACCCTGCACACTATGCCTGGGTTTGTTCCATATATGTCTTGTCTTCCTCTGCCTATGCAATGATCTCTACTATTCACTCCTGGAGAGGTTCCATTTGAGTCTGGCACTCCTTTTTCGGCGTCTTCACAGTGGTGAGTTATGCCTGTAATCTATTCATATCTTGTGCCCCTTTGACGTGCCCTATGATGGAAATTGTATTCTCCCTCTGCTTGAGGTATTGGATATATGCACTTATCATTTCGTCTTCTTGGTCCCACCACTGGAATTGTCGATCCTCTTCTAGCCTTGTCCAGAGCTATGTTTCTTTGTCAAATAGGTTGACCACTGCGTGGACCTATCATTCTATCTCCTGTATCTACTTTGTTTCCTCCTACTTCTTTCTCTCCCTTACCTCCAGTGGAGTAGTAGGTGTGAGATGTTAACGAAGACTCTCAATTTCCTGCTGATATTGATCAATTGTCTGCACAATCTAATCAATCTTCTATGTTACTGTGAGTTCGGCCCTCTGCGCGGTCTTTGGAATCTTCTCATAAGCTCCAACCACTTTTTTTTCCAATTCGTTCATGCATTCCCTCTCCTCTTTGGTCTTGAGCTTGACCTGCTCATATATCAATTCCAGCTCGTCTCGTTTATCCTTTACCTGTTGTAATTCAGCTGTGTCTATGCGTGCACACGACTGTACCTCTTACGTAACACTAACCTACAGTTTATATAGGGCCTTGGTTGGTATGTGCGGAAATACCAACTACAATTGAGTCAAGATTTTTAGGGATTTTTTCCCCACGATATTGTCCATATGCAACATGATCGATGTAATGTGAAACGTTGTAGTCGGTTGCGGTATTGTCTAGAATGTATCCCGCTCACTTGATTCAGGTTCTCCTCCTATCTATGATGTTGATGGCCCTATTTCTATGTTGTTTTTTAAATCCTACACTTCCCTAATCTTCTTGAGGAGTTGTCTCATGTCTTCCATATCTTCTTCAATTCTATCCCTGTGGTGTACAACATTCTCAAAATCCTCGAATGTACGATCCTGAACCATTTGGGCCACCATTTTTGCATCATCCTCTGTAATCATGTATTCTGGAGGTGTTCTATGTGCCTTCATATTCTTACACACACCCCCTGTTTGAGTAGTTGGTTGCTTAGTGGGGCCTGGTTCTTGTGGATTAGGACTTGGTGTAGTCCCCTGTGCGGCCTCGACTTGTTTCTGTTGTACTTGGGGTGACTATGTATTATTCTTCTTCCCCTTCTAGGTTCCTGTCTTAGATGTCCCCCCTTTCGTCTCCTTTGGCTTGGTTTGGCCCATCCTTGGTTTCTTGCGAACTATGACTTCCTGGGGTTGTGTCTCTTCTTGTCATGTCTCCTCATCATGTGGATGTTCCTGCCTTGCTTCCTCCTCCTCTTCCCCTGTAGGTATGTCTCGAGTGAGTACTGGAATCCTCTAATTGTCTTCCCAATCCTTGATAGTCATTTCTATGTCGTCCTCCATGATGCAATAGTGCAGTTGTAGCCACTGCTTGTTGGGGTTCTTCCATGCCTAGATCCACATCGCATGTCAAGTGGCCTTGAAGTTAGGTATGTCCCGATAGTATGTAACAACCTGTGGTGTTATTATCCATAGGTTGGCGATGGTCTCCTGTAGGTCACAAAGATATCCTTCGAATATAGATGTGTTCATCTTTCTTTTCCTAGCATCTGAAGTGGTGCCAAATGATAAATATCTCAGTCCATGATTTGGTTTGGGTCTGGTGGAGAAAATAACATATTTCAGTTCCTTCCACCTTATAATGGCTATCAGCATGATCATATATGAATAATGAAATTTTTTTCCCATATCATGCGCATCCTTCCAATCATCCAGAAAAAAACTCAAAAGATAAAGGGCCCAAATGACTGTGGTTCCCTCGACACACTGTGCTGCAACTGTGACAACCCTGGCCGAGACTTCCTCCTTGCGGCATTTTATGACCAGCTTACAGGCCATGATTTTTGTGGCCATTTTTGTCACGATGTCACTAATCCATTTGATGATGATTCTGTGCATCCCCCTTTCTGTTTCGTATTTATTTTTCATCTCCTCAATGAGTTCTTTCTCCTTTGTTTCATCTTCAAGAAATTGTACGGGATCCATGCCCTATGATGGAATCCCTGTAATGTGCGCGATGAGATCTATGTCTATTGAGACAAGCTTTTCCAACCATAAATATCCACCATGTGTGACCACCATCAATTTCTTGACAGAAATACTTGCATACTATCCTTTGCCAAAGTTCGATATTTCCAGTAGACCTAAAATCCCAGTGTTTTCCAATCTTGTTGCCCACTGGAGTGGTTGATGAAATGGTGCCCCAAATGGATCTAGACCCACAGTCTGTAGGTAGAATTTCTTCGTGAACTCTGGGAACTTGTCCATGTTGGTTGCATAATGGCCTGAGCACTTTAGTTTTTGTACATATCCTAACAAATCTATTGTTACCCACACCCCTTCTGGTACGTGCAACAAAACAACCGTTGTGGCAGGTTGTTTGTGCAGTGACCTAGGTGGTGGTGGATGACTCAAGGTCCCGGACTACATTGGTTGTGACATCTTCTACTGCTCCCTCCTATGGTTTTTTTGACACGGTTGTTTATGATTCGTCTGGCTCTGTCGTTGCTTCCTGATTCAGAGCCATCCCATTGACTCTCAGGGATTCTTCAAGATTTTCTGGTTTCACTTGACTAGCTATGTCCTCATTCTGTCGACCTTGCCTCTCTTCAGGTATATCCACGACCATGCCTACTAGTGTTGTCTACTGGGTTTCCTCCACAAAGGGTGTGGGGTTAACTGGTGTTGTATCTGGTGATGGGATTCTATCTATATTGATGACCTCTGTCGGCTTTTGTTCTCTTTCTTGCAATTATATTTGTGCCCTTGTTCTAAATCTGGATTTTCTAGCAGTATGGCTCGGTTCATATTGTTTGGGTGGTGCCATGGTGGTGAAATTCAATTTTCCACCAATCTTAGTGGCCTCTGCAACCTCTATGAAATTCGCTCAGTGATTCATATGCTCTATTGCTCTCTGCCTCTTCTGATTTCGCAATAAGATTTTTTCTCCCCGTGTCCTTGCTTTGTTTGAGCATCGTGCGAAGCTTGTCGAAGACGTTACCTTTATTACAGATTAAATGAACCTCTGGTTCCTTATTACTTTCCATTTCTCTCCCTGTCCATCTCCAGTTGGCATGATTAATGTGGCATCCCGTTAGTCATTTTCAACATTCAATTCCCCTTTCCTTCGTCATTTAGTACTTCTTTTGTCGTCTTTACCTTTCCTGCTTGTTTCCATTTTGAACTGACCGTTGGTATTTTCTTCGTCGGGTCTGTATTCCTAAGTGTGCATGATCCTTCTCCTTTCAACGCACTGTACCTCTATTGGAACCGTTTAATATCCTTCTTAATTTTTATTTTTTTTCAAACTATGCGGTGACTTTCAAGATGGGTGGTCGACTGTCCTTATACAACTGCAGTCGGCTCCCATTGATAATCCCACTAATCTCTGCATCTCCTAAGTATTTCAACTATACCTCTCCCCCATCCGTGACCGTTTTTACTTCATACAGTCTTAACCAGTGCATTCTGAGTTTTCCTGGATGATGAATGGATTTGTTGTCATACATCAACACTACGTCTCCTTCTTTGAAAGTTTTCTTCTTGATGTGTCTGTCATTGTTGGCCCTTGACTAAGTTTTGGGAGATATTTGGTCAAGTTGAACTATTTTGGGACTTTGACAGCCTATCAAAGACGGAGTGCAAGATGAAGAAGAGATTGCAGGATCTCATCGCCTTTTTGGGTCCTTTTTGGGATTTGGGAATATGTAACAGGTATGGGATGTCGGCCCATGGGTTTACCCATGTTTAGGCCTATTTTTGTAAAGTAGAAATAAGTATCTAGGTGATATAAGTATCCTGGATGAGAAGCTAAGTGCTAAGTGCAAGTATGGTTTGTAGATTCTCTATGCATATTGTGAGAAACTTGTAGAGCTAAGTGCAAGTGGTTGTAACAAACTGTGAAAGGCTTTGTGCTAGACCTAGCTCGGGGAAGGAGGATGTGGCAAGGTGCACATAGATCTCCTTTCCTATGTGGAGTAGGGTTTTTGTGGCTCTGTGCATGTAAATGACTAATTGAAGCTAATAAATGAGAAGAGTTGGTGGATGTAACCCCAGGGTGGGGGTGAACCACATAAATACTGTGTCATTCTGCTCTGTGCAATGTTCTGATGTATTTATGTGTTATTTTATAAGTGCTTGATATAGATAGATAGATAAATCTATTTATGCTTTGTGCTTATGATGAATCTGGATGTTATATCTGATATAGGTGAATGTGCTTAGTGCTTGAATTTGCCAGATCTGATCCATTTATTTATGCTAAGTGCTTAGATACATTAGATCTGGGTGAATGTTGTGATGCTCTGCTTTATATGGGAAGTAGATATTGGTTAAATAATAAGGAATTGACAGTTCTAAGTGCTCTATTAAGTATTTTAATCATAGATCTGTGTCCCAGCTAAGGTTGCACACACCTGAGTCCTGCAGCCACCCCTGCCTCTATCTCGGGTGAGACTTCATTTTCTTCGCGGGTGTTGCCGAAAGGGATGATAGTTAGGTTTTTTTTGGTGCACTGTTAGCATTGAACCCTGGGTTTTCCCCTGTGCCAACAAATGGTTCTGTTTCCAGGACCCAAAACTGTGATTTCTGGGAACTAAGGAAGAAGAAGCTTTATGCAAAGATCCGACCTAAAATTGTGAAAGCTCTGTGCATAGACATGTTTCTCTAGTGTGTAGTACTCTACTTAGTTTTCAAGATCTGTGCTAAGGAAAATAAGTCCAATCTGCATAAAAGAGGAAATATCTAAAATCTTTTTGCTCTGAGAAAGGAAAAAATGAGACTTTTTTACTAAGAGGCAAGATCTGAAATCTCTATGCTCTGATAAAGAAGAATATTGAAAATTTCTAGATCTAAAAGATTTTTTCTCTGTAGAAGTAAAATAAGTGGAAATATTTGTTTCAACAGTATGAATCTAGGTATGTTTAATATATTCTATCCTATCTTGAAAACTAGGGTATTAATAGACGAAAGAAGATTTGATATGAGTAGATCTGATAAGAATAGTGAAAAATATGTTATACCTATGTATAGAAAGAATGTTTGGACTAATAAGTGTATGCAGGACCCTAGAAAGAAATGTTTGCAGGTTAGATACCATGATCCTAGCGCGTAGTGCAGCAGAGGCTGTGGATCATTTATAATAAATAGAGGATTAACCCTCTATTACAATTGCAGAAAACTAGGACATCTTGCTAAGGAATGCCCTGGGAGAAGACCCAGTTGTCTCTGTTGCAAAGCTATGGACCATGAAGTATTGGATTGTCCTAGAATGATTTCTAAGCTTGAAGAAATGAACATGAGACAAGAAAACCCTAAGACAGATCTAGAAACTAAGATTATGACAGAATCCCAAAAATATTCAGAGAAAGTATTGCTACAGATGAAAGAAACCCTGAATGACCACCGACATGTTAGATTATAAGATATCTTCAAAGAAAAAGAATGCATTGAAGCAAGAATAGGAGACTTTGACATTGACTATGTTCTAGATGAGGAAACACGGGTGAATATCATGACAGAGAGAACTTGGGAAGCTATAGGGAGGCTTGTTATGATTCTTTCATTAGGAGGAATAGGACTATTCAAAGGAAATTTGATAAACCTATGTGGAAATATCACTCGGATACCTATGAATGCCAATGGAAATTCGACAAAGGAATATTTTGAGATTATTAAATTTATTGAGAACAATGCCCCATTTACCATGCTACTAGGAAGACCTTGGATTGAAAGAGATCAGGACAAAAGGCAAGAAGAAAAATAATTTTTAGAACAACATAAGCAAGAGTTGAAAGAATTCATGACTAGAAGGATCGCACACATGATTGAAGAACAAAAGAACAGATCGAAGCTATTTAACACCAGAGACCTCGATGTCAGAGTTGCAAGAACACTAGAAGACCCACATAATATTGAAGTACTTATTCTAGATAAAGAAGAAGGATCACCCTCGAATCTTAGGAAATAATCTCAACAACGCGAAGTACCTATGCCAAAACAAGGTAAGAATCAGAACGAAAAAAGGCATACCGAGATGAATCTCACTGGGAAGAAGGCTAGAAAGCTAAGTAAGAAGCGAGCTAAGATAGAAAAGTTGTAGAAGGTTCCAGAGGAAACCTCACAGAAGGAAAATTTTCAAAATTGGAGCTTCACTGGGATATTAGAACAATGAAACATGGCACTTCACCATGGCGAAGCAATATAGCCATTGGGGACATTATAACCGTTAGACCAACGCTCTGAACGCGTAGAAAGACATTTATGGATAGACAGATCGCCATCTGACTGTTGATACCGCGCCATAACAGACAGAACAAATTTAATGAAGGCTTCATTCCCGTTGCAAGTGACCCTATTATTGGATAAATCAGTGAATGCAGACATAAACTAATCTCCCTAAATCCACCTAGATCTAGAATGAAACAAGACAGGACATGATGCTTTCCCTAGGTTGCTACCATTGAATTTATCACCAAAGAAGGAGTATATGACATACCTTTATATATCACTTCTCTATATCTCTGTTGTCCCTGCTTTACTCCGATGCTCTTGTGAGATTAGATCTGCAATGACATAAACCAACCGAATTGAAAGCATCAATTGTATATTGAACAGAGACCTAAACATGTGATCAAGGAGTCATGTAATAAAACACTAATGATTTTATGGGAAAAAAACATGCCACTGTATCATATTAAGTAAAAGTGGAAGATACAACTTAATTGCCTTAATGTCTCAAGTTCCCTTTCGGTGGTCCTTTGTTCCAAAACACACATACACTTGCTCCAAATTTGCATGAAGATAGTCCACAAAGATTGATGAACAAATGGAGGCCTCAAGTATCAATTGTATCAGGATTATTCATGCAGTCTTCAGCCTATTCTTTTCTCAATCTTGTTTGACCTTGCTTAACCTTTTCCATGAGAAATCCATTATTATATAGGAGAATATGAAGTGGTTACTATGATGAGGATGATTCCACCAAATCAGAGAAGCCAGTAAGATCACAACCATATGAATGCCACCTCACATTCTAGAATACTATCCTTCTAGAAACTTCATGAAAATTCTTCCTTTTCTTAGCTTCAAGCGTCGCCGCACCCTGCCTATATAGCAGCATGTGGAAATCCTATGGGCGAAGCATAGAGAATCTTGCATAAATCAAGGATTTATGCACTATGTACCATTGTCAGCATGTGACGTCATTCTAAAAATGTGCCTTGTAGGGGAAGAACTCAACCATTTTCCTCATGTGAAAGGTTTTTTTGGAAGCATGAACACATGCTTATGGGGTTCATCATCTGAGTGAACAAAAGAATGTGTAATAGAATGACCCCCAGAGTATGAGGCTGGAAAATGTGACAGCCAAAATACTTTGTAAAATGTGTGTGTGTTTCAGAAACAAAGAGCGCACCAATCAGGAACCTGCAAACAATCAAGCATCTGCATAGAATTATACCATTTTTGAGGTAGTCATTCCCATGCTTAGATTACAAGTGATTGAAATAAAAAATGCAAGTCATGGCCACCAATTATACACCGTGGATCCATGTCATCAAGATTCTACATAGCCACTAGAAATACACCGTGGATCTATGTATTAGAAAGTGTAAATTCAGACATAGCCACGAGACATAGAAAGTGGATCTATGTGTCAATTCAAATCATAAATACTCCATCACATCCTGGGACAAAAATATAATACCCAACATCTTCAATACCATCGTTCGTAAGTATGAATCTAACCATGTGATTACAGGCGCTGAAGTCAAACATGGCAGAAACCACTTGATTACCAATCATTGATGAAAATCGTTAACAAGTGCAAGGGAAATCACCATTGATGTCAATGACTCCCAAGGTACCCCAGTACAATCTAGTGAATGTAAATAAATGAACTGAATTCAAACACTTGATGAAATCTCTCGATCAGGGACCAACGATGTGAATACACCGTCGAGAGCGAAGAAGCCTGCCATGGAGGCATGCATGATCTAAGGTACTAAATTATTTCTAAGTCTTGTTCCCGAATGATGAGTTGAATTCGACAGGAAAAAGAATTGTCACAAGAGTGCCTTGATGTATCCCCCATCAGTGACATGAAATAAGTAATATATTAAGGGTAGATCAAAGTATGAAAATGATTCAAAACTGACATAGGGAAGGCCGACATGGTAAGAAATGATAATGCAGATGGCCGACTCGAAGGAGGGCTTGTTAGGACTTCTCTGGAACATATGAATGACACGACACTAGTCTTGGCAGCATTGACTTAAAGACGACCCAAGATATGAATTCGAAGAAGGCCAGATGAGATACAAATTGATTTCCCAACCCGGATTCAAATGTCGAAGGTGGTGTCATGTTCAAGAGAAACTATTAATGCCACTAACATAGGTACAAAAACACATCTCTTTCCCAAATTTCCCCCCACCATTTCTGGTGAGTACCTCTTTATTTTTACACAAGCTTGAGGAGGACAAAATATTCTTGTAATGTAATCTCATCCTTCGGATGAGTCCCTCGGACTATTTTTAACAAACCCTAAGAAGGAGTGGTTCGGTCCCATGTGGGTCTTTTGATGTTTATTTAACAAGTCCAAAGATAGAAAAATCATGGGTTTTTCATGTTTATAGAGTCTGAAAAACACTTAAAGAGAACTCTCTCAGTTCCTTTTTCATAAAATAGTTTGACGAGACCGAAAAAGTGATAAACTATCACCCATCAAATGTTTTATTCAAATACTTTTATGAGCATGAACATAACAAGGTTGCTCGACAATCTTTTCATTTTTATGGAGTGTGAAAAGAGCTTAAAGGATACTCCATGGGTTATGTTTTTCATGTTTCCATGATGAGTACGAAATAACGACAAAAGTATACTCGGTTTCTTTCTCATTGATTTTTGAGCACGAGAACAAACAAAGATTGGGCTCGAGGTTTTTTCTAAAAAACCCTAAAATGGACTAGTACATGTAATAAACAACAAAGAGAATTAAAGGACATCCATATGGCATTGTTCAGGACTTTAGTCTTGTCACTTGCGAAAAATAAAAGACTCATGGGACCATTAGAGCTTTAGGTTAATACAAAACACATTAAAATAATATAAAATATTATTAGAAAAAGAAAAAGTTGAATAAATAGGGGTAAAACTTCTGATTTTCTATTTCATTTGCATTTCATTCCAAACCTGTCTATAAACCCTATTTTTACCTCCTTTTTATGCTGTCGATGGCAAGAAGCACAGGCTACCATTCAACAAATGGTCTCTGTCAACACGGTAATCTCATCATCCCCTTCTTTTTCAATGGATTAAAATGCATTTGTTTTGGTTAAAAAGTGGTTTTTGGGTCGGTGGATGCACACTGGGGCCACCGTAGGTGGCCAATATCGGGACTTGTGAAAATCAAGGATTTCCGTAGGTTCCCTATGGCTCACCTATGAAAACCGCGCACTGTATCTAAAGTTTTCCCGTGGTGGCCGAAAGTCCAAAACTTTTCCCATGCATTTGCCCAAAAAAGAATTTCAAATACAATGTTTGAAGATGCTAATCCGTTTTTCGAGCTTCCATGTAGGTTTTTGATTGAAAAAATTTTGGAATGGAGAGAACGGGAACACGAGGATGATGAATTTGAGGCATTGAATGATCCAAGGACCGTGAATTCCCTACGACAGTGTGGATTATTAAAAAATTTCAAAATCTAGGGCATGAGAGCCCAACTGAGGTTACTAGAATACCTGGTCCACATGTGGGATGTATACCAATAGGTGTTTCATGTGGGTATCCATGTTATTTCATTGGATAAAGAAGAAATTTACTTTTTTACGGGATTATCCCATCATGGAGAACATGTAAACTTAACAGGAGGTCGAGGTGGTGGTTTGTC
>JASDQU010101412.1:293669-304751 GCA_032191745.1 Picea mariana | reverse complement strand
TTACTTGTACAGAAACATAATGCTACAGAACAGGAAAATATTTCTCTCCAAGAAAATTTTGATGAAGAAAAAGCATAGCTGCAACAAGAAAAGGAATAGTTTCTCACTGAGAAACTCGAAGTAAAAGAAGTGGTCAACAGAGAACTTCGCTCTGTGATAGTCTTAAAAATCAAGGTAGAAGACCGAGTTACACAATAAGTGAACCATCTCGCAGAAGCCATCCAGTAGCTACACCACCGCATAGAAAATTTGGAGCTATGCACTATACCTAAGACCCCACAAGATGTAAGATACCAAAGAGAAGAAACCGCTTGGAGTGTAGTTGAAAGAATAAAGGCTCTTACCCTGGAATGTAAGAAACTCACTGATTGTAGTTCCCATAGCTATGAACAACTCATGGAGAACCCATAACTGAAGGCACTGGAGTCGTAGCTTCAAGAGCCGAAGTATCAAGCCGAAAAGATACAGGCACAGTTGAAGCCCTTGTTAGCTATGGAAATAATGAAGCAATCCCAAGAACAACAGACCGCCCAGTAGTAGATCCACACTATCCCGAACAGAGTTATGGAAGTAACTCAGAGGCTCCAACCTGTACAATATAAAGCCTATCAATTTTTTACAGAAGTAGAAGGCAAGGGAGTAGAGCTAGAGAAGGTTGTCACTACAATTGAACAACATCTAGAGGGACCTATCAATGATGCATTCATCCAAGAGTTCACTGAAGAAGAGGTTGTAGCACAGCAGCAAGTCAAAGAAGCTCGATCCAAGCTTAAGGCATTCGAAGAAGAACTAGTCAGACCAAAGTGACTTGGGATGCATCACAGGTGAGTGTTGGGGACCTGTTGGCCCTTGACCAATTTTTGGGATATCCTTGGTCAAGATGACCTATTTTGAGACTTCGATAGCCTGTCAAAGATGGAGCGTAATATGAAGCAGATATCATGGGATCTCGGCCCCTTTTTGGGTCCTTTTCAGGATTTGGGAATATGTAACGAGTATGGGATGCCGACCCATGGATTTACCCATGTTTAGGCCTATTTTTGTAAAGTATAAATAAGTATCTAGGTGATATAAGTATCCTAGATGATAAGATAAGTGCTCAGTGCAAGTATGTTTTGTAGATGCTCTGTGCATATTGTGAGAAACTTGTAGAGATAAGTGCAATTGGTTGTAACAGACTATGAAAGGCTTTGTGCTAGACCTAGCTCAGGGAAGGAGGATCTGGCGAGGTGCATGCATATCTCATGTTCTATGCAGAGTAGGGTTTTTGTGGCTCTGTGCATGTAGATGACTGATTGAAGCTAATAAATAAGAAGAGTTGGTGGATGTATCCCCAGGGTGGGGGTGAACCACGTAAATACTGTGTTATTCTTCTCTGTATGATGTTCTAATGTATTTATGTGTTATTTGCTAAGTGCTTGATATAGATAGATAGATAGATCTATTTATGCTTTGTGCTTATGAGGAATCTGAATGTTAGATATGATATAGGAGAATGTGTTTAGTGCTTGAATCTTCCATATCTGATCCATTTATTTATGCTAAGTGCTTAGATACATTAGATCTGGGTGAATGCTACGATGCGATGTTTTATCTGTGAAGTAGATATTGGTTAAATAATAATGAATTGATGATGCTAAGTGCTCTATTAAGTATTGTAATCACAGATCCATGTCCCAGCTAAGGTTGTAGACACCTGATTCCTACAACCACCCCCGCCTCTACCTCGAGTGAGGCTTCATCTACTTCGCAGGTGTTGCCGAAAGGGCCGGTAGTTAGCGTTTTTTTGGTGCGTTGTTAGCATTGAACCCTGGGTCTGCCCTTGTGCCAACAGTCATGCCAATATTTTTCCCTTTCTTTCTGAACTTGTTGGTGGAACCCTGCTACTATCCTCTCTTCCTCCATGATTATCAATTGATTCATCCTATCCTATACTGTGCCTCATTCTATCATGTGTGTAATTGCTGCTACGCGCAGAATGGGTACCAAAAATTCTAATGGAACTACTGCTTCTTGGCTGTATACCAATCTGAATGGTGTGTGTCCTGTCAAATTATTGCATGTAGTTTTGTATGCCCACAATAATGTTATTATTTTGAGGTCCCAATCATCTGTGTTGACATTACAGATCTTTTTTAGTGCATTTTCAAGGATTTTGTTAAATGATTCTACTATTCCATTTTCCTGTGGGTGATATGGAGCGCTATTTTGATGATGGACTTCAAATTCTTCAGTCAGAGCCTTAATAGTGTTGTTAGTGAATTAATTTCCTTGGTCGCTCATCAAAATTCTTGGGAAACCAAATATAGTGATTACTTGTTCAAATAGAAAGTGTGTTGTTGTTTCTGTGCTGCAATCCTTCACTGGTGTTGCTTCCTCCCATCTTGTCAAGTTTTTTGTCACGATGATAATGTACCTTGCTTCTATCCTCTTGGATGGTTGGTTAATTGGTCCCATAACGTCTATTTCCCATTTTTCGAATACTTTCAACGTTACCTGTGGTTGCAATGGCATCTCATCCCTTCTATTGGGTTTACCAATCCTCTGGTAGACATCGCATATCTAGCAGTACTCTTTCGAGTCTCTGTGAGTGATAGGCCACCATATTCCTGTGCACAATACCTTCTGTGCGGTATCTTTGCCTGCATAATGTCCTCCTACTATTACCTCATGGGATTCTACTAAAACCCTTAGTCTTTCATGTTCTAGCACATATCTTTGCAAGATGCTATCTCCACCCATTTTGTATAAGTGTCTGGCAATAAGATGATAGTCTACAACTCATACTACTAGGTTCTTCTTCTGTGCGGTGTTATATTCTTGTGGCACAATACCTGTGCTCAAGTATTGAATGATATATGTAAAGTATTCATCCACGATCTGGACTAAAAATAACAATGTGTCCAGAAATTTGTCCTCTAGGTTTGTAGGTTCTTCTCCGTTCATGACCCTTGATAGGTGGTCAGGTCCTTCATTCAACTTTCTTGGCTTGACTATTACTTCAAAATCAAACTCTTGAAATAATAGTAACCATCGACAGATTCTCCCCCCCAACAGTGGCTTTTTGACTAGGTATTTAAGGGTTGAGTGATCTGTGAACATCCTAAAATGTTTTCCCAATAGGTAATGTCTGAATTTTTGTAGTGCGTAGACCATAGCTATGCCTTCCCTCTTTGTAGTGTTATAGTTCATCTCTGATTCTAATATTTTTCTGCTCGAAAATGCTATAGGGTGATCCAAATCTCCCGCTCCTGGTTGCGCCAAAATAGCTCCAAGTGCTATGGTTGATGCATCTACATGTACATGGAATGTCTTCTTCCAGTACGGAAATACTAGTATTGGCACGATGACCATGTTTTCTATCAGGGTATCCAGACCGTGTTAACAATCTTCATTCCACTGAAACTTTGTATTTTTCCTTAATAGTTTCTCCATTGGCGTGGTAATCTGCGCGTACCCTTTGATAAACTTTATGTAGTATCATGTGTGTCCCAATGTTGCTCTTAGTTGACATACTCTCTTTGGTGGTGGAAAGTTAACAATTACTACAATCTTTACAGGATCTACTAGTAATCCTTGTTTGCATACTATGTGGCCTAATAATATCCCAAATGGTGTTCTGAAGATACATTTCTTGATGTTTAATGATATCTCACACTGCCTGCATATTTCTAACATCAGCTGCAAGACCTCTACATGGTATTTCAATAGACTATAGACTATCCAATCATCCAAGTATACTTCCATAAGCTGGTGGATAACATCCTTAAATGCAACGATGACTACTCTGGAAAATATTGTTGGTGCATTCTTCAGTCCAAATGGTATGACTGTGTACTGGTAGGATCCCCTTTATGTAGCAAACATGGTCTTCTATCTGTCTTCCTGTGCTATCTTGATCTGGTGGTAGCCTGAGAATCCATCAGTGAATGAGTAAACTTCGTGTCCTCCTACGTTATCCAACACTTCATCCGTGAAAGGTGTAGAGAATGGTTCATGTAGGCATTCATCATTCATCTTCCTCAAGTCAATGCATATTCTTATCCCACCTTGTTTTTTTTCTTGAACTACCATCAGGCTTATCCATTTTGGTTCTTACACATGTTCTATGATTCCATCTTCGAACATTTTATCGATCTCAACTTTAACTTTCTGCTTATATCGGGTTTAGTCTATATGGTTGATGTCTGATCGGTCTTGCTTCAAATATGAGTGGTAACTTCATTTATCCTATCTCTTCTTCTATGCCCTTCATTTCTATAAATGTTGTGGGGAACATGTTGTTGTACTCGCGCAGTAAATTTGTTATTCTTTCTACTATTTGTTCATCCTAGTAGCCTCCAATGTTGGCCATTTTGGGATTCTCAACTGTCCTAATGTTGCCTTTCTTCTAATTCTAGAGGTGGACCTTCCAGTTCTCTTTCTCCCTCTTATTCCTCGATCTAAATATCGTGTAGTTCATCTTCATCTAGTGCTTCTTCCTTCATGGTAGCATGAAAACAGTTCTTTGACTATCTGTTTGTTTCGTTGTTGTTATTCTATTACGAGTTCGACTTATGGTTCCTTAACGAATATCACCCCTCTTATCTTCTTACGTGATCCATCTATGTTGGGGTTCTCATGCTTGAATGAGAAAGTGACTATAAAATTTTGTTTTAGTACTATCCAGTTCGAATTTCCTCTACGCAATTCCTACTCTGTATACCAGTTTGTTGGTATGCCTTTTAAGGTGAGTACAAAATGATGAGGCCATTCTTTTGGGGGTTTCATTTTCCATAGTGCTCTGCACTTCTCCAAGTGTTCTGGTGGTGCCCCCTGTCCATCATACTTATGCTGCTTGTTTCTTTTTTGTTCTGCGCCAAACCTTATGCGCAATAACTGTTTACATTGGTACCAATCCATGATTGTTTCTTTCTGTGTGCCCCACCATGTTGCAGGTGTGGCCTTGAGTGCTATATCGAGTGGTAAGAGTATCTGATTTTCTAATACTTCATCCTCATATTGTGCCAATAATACTTCTAGATCATTTACTCCGTGGAAACTAGGTGGTTCCCTTATCTTCGTGCCTACCCATCTTACTGCATGGTCTATTCTTGCGCACCTTCTTGTGGAAACTTCGTGTAGACTTTGCTTCCAGTTCTCTAAACCTATATCTGAGTATGTCACACATGAAGTAATGCTCCTCCAACTGAGTATCCCATCTACAGTTGGGTTTACGTAATCCTCATTGTGCGCAATTGTTCTGTACAAATGGATAATTTCTTCTAAGTCTAAGCAAGTAGGTTCTACAAACCTTTCCCCTTCTGATGGGTCCAATGGTGAGATGACCCTATATTCTCCTAACTCAAATGTCATTTTTCATGTCTTTAAATTAATTATGGCCTGGTTATCAAACGCCCAATCCAATCCAAGCAATGTTGGATATGGTGTTGTGTCATCCACTATTTCAATCACTTCAAAGTTTTATTTAGTGCGCACTCCATCCAAGTCTACGGTTACTCCTTTTAGTCTACCAATTGGAAGAACTCTGTGTTGGCTTGCTAGTTTTAGCTGGACAGGTGAATATCCTAATGTGGGTTCTCCCATACATTGCCATGTCTTCTTGGGTAATACATTGACTTTAGATCCTAGATCCAGTATGATATCTCCCATGTTGAAATCTCCGATTTTGGCATTCAGCCTAAAATCTCTACTTCTTCCTCTCCTTATGTGTAGGTGATTGATTATTTTTTGTTCTAGTTTTACTTTTGTCTCTATGCTACATTTTTCTAATATATTTTGCAATATTTTGACAGTAGATGGATCATTCAATAGTTTTACACATGGTTGCAAAAAGCCTTTTATTGTACTTACTTGTCACAGTGGTTTCATTTCTTTGGTGTGATCCAACGATTGAAGCATCTCGTACTCTGCTTCTTCCTTTCTTTGTAGCGTAGTTGAAGTCGATGCAGTGTCTTGCTTCATGAATTCTTGTATGGCTTGTTTAAATATTTCCTTCTCATTTTGTGCATCGCACTGTCTCCTTAGTTTGACATTTTTCTTTACTCACTGGTGTTGTATTGGTTCTTGTTGGACTCCGCCGTTTCTTGTTTTAGCTCCTCCGCGCATAACTATGTTGATGTTCCATCCTTCATCCCTTGCTTCAACTGAAATCCATTGAACTTTCTAGTTGTTCTGATTCCTCTTTTCCTGGATCTTCCCTAGTAATGTAGGACATTATTCCCTATCATGATTCGATGCACGAAAATACATACAAGTTGTTGGTGGAAGTGGACATTCTCTTGGATAGTGTCTCAGTTGTTGACAGTTGTGACATACCACTGGTCCTCTACCTATTCCAAATCCTCCTCTAGCTTGTCCTTCACCTCTATAGCCATCTTGATCTCCTCTCAGTGCATTATACCGAGGCACCTAATTGTATTGCACGGTAATGTACTAAGGTTGCGCTGTGTTGTATTGTGGATGTGTGGTATTATATGGTTGTTGCGCAACATTATACTACTATTGCACAATGTTGTATGGGGCTGGAACTTGGTTAAATTGTGGTGTAGCTTGCCTAGTCATCATTTCTGCCTACACCCTATATGAATCTTATGTCCTCTCTCGCATCAAATTCATAGTTCTACAATATTTGTCACCGTGGCCCACTGAATTGAAAAAGTTGCAATATGAACTCTTTGGGATTGTCTGGTATTTCTACATCATTGGGAAGAGATATGGATCATGGTCTAGTTTCTTTCAGATTTCACACAATAGTCCTCCTATTGGTAACGGATTTGTCATTCTTGTTTCCATATACTACGTGAATGTTGGACATTCGTTCTTTTGGTGTCCTTTCATCATGCATGTGGTACACCAAAAAAATTCTCATTTGTCATTGCTTTTGTTTTGGTTTAGATGGAACATTAAGTTCTTCAAAACCTCCTCCATTTCTTCAATGGATGGATCCGTTTGTTGATATTGGTTTTCATCCAGTTGCAGGGCTACCTGCAGAGCCTCTTCTTGTGTCTGAAACTTATGTTATCGCAATGGGTATTTTAAGTGTGGTAGCAGTGAATTGACGAACATGTGCTTGTGCTACATATCGGCCATGAGATATATCAACTTCCCTTTTAGTCTCTTAAATCTATGGTCAATATCCCATTCGGATTCTCCTGGTTTCTGTCTAATTTCTATCATCTTGTTCATGTATTGATCTTCTGAACTTGGCTTCTGGAACTCATTTATCATCAATTTCTTGATGTTTGAAATCGTTCTGGATGTCCCTAGTGGATTGTTTGTACCTAAACGCATATACCAATCTAGTGTGTGATCCTTTAGTTTAATTGCTAGTTGTGAAAGTTTAATATCTTCGTATGTGATTTGTTTTGCTTCCTAGATATTCTCACAGATAAACACATGTTTTCCTGGGTCCTCCAACGCTTCTTCTTTGATCTGGTAACCTGATGGTCAGATCGTGTCCTGCGATCTTGAATGCTGAACTACTACCTCTCCACGATGTAGATACTTTACTAGTGCTTCCTGAACTGGCTCCTCTAGTTGTTGTTCCCTGTGTAGATGTACTTCCTACTGTATTTATTCTCCCAAAATGCAATTTCCTAAACAGTGGCGTTCTCTTTGGTGTATTAGTCGCACATGGGTTTATGGGTTCCACACTGACATTAATATGGATAGGATTGTTTCCTTCTCTTCCCTCTCTTGGACTTCTCGTCTTCCTCTCATATGTTTTGCGCAATATTTCCTCAATATTCTCCACAAACCAGATATCCTCTACCTCTTCTTCATCACTCTCCAAGCCTTCCCTCGTGACTAGACTCTCTTCTTTGTATTTATGTTGTATTGATAGGGTACACCATTGTGCGTCTTTCCAGCTGTCGCCATGATCCACTTGATCTGGTATTCATCCATCATAATTGGGTCCAAGGGTTCCTCCTTCTTTCCCTTATCCATTCCTTCTTCCATTTCTCCTTCCATTTCTCCTCTTTTTGTTAGTGCTTAGCCCCTTCTCCCATGCAAGCAGGGAAGTTTAGTTGTCTGACTCCATTGTCATTACCCCTTTGTTGTATAGTAGTATATTGATATAAGTATACAATGATCTAATATACCTTCCTCAAGGCCCACATAGAAACTCTTGCTCTGCTACACTGTATCGACTACAAATTCTGTTATAAAGCCTGCTACAATACTATTGAGCCAAAAATATACTACGTGGGTGAATTTGTTTTTCACCTGCTGTAACTTCTCAATCTATACTGAGGTCCACTCTAACTATCGGATTCGATTTGTTGCGTGGTTATCCTTCAACCTTAATATCCACTCCTACAATAAGTGTGGAAAATCATAGAAAAAGACTTCATGCAAATCAGTAAACACGTATTTCTCAAGATATTTGCATCGTGTTACTCTAGGGTTTCTATTATCTTTCTGTGAAAACTCCATCTCTTTTATATTCAACTAGCTTTTGATCTCTGATTTTGTGGGATTCCACGGTCTCAAAATTCCCTTCGAGCAGCTCATTCTTTTCTCCTTCTCATCATCCACTTCAGTATTCTCTTGACCCGCCTTTCACAGATCTCATAAATTTTCAACAGATCTCCTCTACTCAATCCTATATTATTCCAACCAACGAAAACATAACCATTTGTTGGTTATTATTATTTATATGTCTGAGTTTGTATATTTAAATTGTTTTACCCAGGGTTCATGTCTACTGGGGTTCCAAAAAAACATCTAAAACTATCGGCCCTCCTGGTAAACCAGAGGGCCATGCAGCACACAAACTGCATTGCATAGTCTCACTTGAGATAGTCTTAATGAGTGGCTGAAATACTCATGTGTTTGCAGCGCAGGATTGAGTGGAGATCTAAGAAATGTGCGATGAGAGTTCTGTTTTAACTTATTAACGCAATAAAATGCCATTCACGATTATGCATGGAATATAATCAACTCATTCATTTAGCATATCAACAACTACTGAAATCAGTAATGAAAAACATGCATTCAATCACATAAAAATAGTTTTACCATGGTTCACCCCCTCCTGGGCTACATCCACACAGATCTGGCTCTGAAGCTATTTTATTATAGTAGTTCCAAAACTACAGCGTCACACGTTTTACAACTCTTTTCAGTTGGGTCGATATCTATTGTGAGGCAGACTAGATCTCACCATGCTCCTCAGCCTCCGATCTAACCCTCAAGATCCACCCTTCTTACTCCTCTCCAGCTTAACAACTTACAAAATTAGGCCGTATAACAAAATATTACAACTAGCTATCAAAACAAGACTCCTCCTCTAGACTCTCTATATCTTGTCCGACTCTGGTCTCTTTCTATGAGACCTAGGTATCTATATTTATATGTTTCTGGTGCGCCAACAATTACAATGTATTGCAAAAAACCTAACCCTAACGTCATTAGGTCTTCCATGCACGCACGCGTGCTGCTTTTCCTTCCAGCTGTCACTTTCCTCGTGCATTCCTTCCTTCCCAAAATAACCTTTCTTTCTTCTTTGGCATGCTTCCAACAATGGTGTAGACTCGTACCTTGGAAGATTGTTTTTAAGACTTTAGGTGAAGTACGAGCATCACATTTTTTGTGCTCCTACCCAACATATTGCACCACCCCTCAGACATTGGTACTTGCAGAGGATCAACTAGTTCATTCCATTGACTCCAGATATCCTCTTATTTTTATTTTGATACATAGCTCCATTGTGTATCTATTCATGGCTATGATCTATTTTCACATGGATCCACTATGTATTCCTCATGGGCATGATTGCTAATTTATATATCACGTGGATCCACCATGTATTGTTTGTGGCCATGGACATTAGTCATACTTTCATAAATTCCATGGATCTGCAGTCTACTTGGTTTGGTGGCCATGCTTACATCACTCCTCAACATGGCTATGCACGACTTGGGAAGATAATACTCTTACCTGATCGCTGTTGATGGTTTCTATTCTTAGATCAGTTGCTCAATAAATTTCATTGGATCTACTTCATTTCATCCTCACCTCTCAGAGTTATAATGTATTTCGGCCATCAGTTTTCCTTCTAACCTCACACATTATGGGGCATTTTTTATACCAAAATTTTCCACACCATTGCATTTGTGGGATGGATCAGTCATTTTACCTAGTTTTAAAATGTAAATCCCATCCTCCTGCATCAAGTCATCTAAAAAAGAACATTTTTATTTCCATCCATGGGTCAATAGTGTGCAAACCGTGGATGTTCGCACCTTTCTAGTGTGCAACTCAGAGGTTCCCTAAAAAAATATGAAAAATAAAATAATTCCACTTTTTTGGGGAAGGGTTTTTGGTTGGGATCGTTCCTAATCTCCCTTGAGCCCATACACAATGAAATGCAACCACCTCAACTCCTTAAGGATGGCATAAAAAAACCTTTGGGGGAATGTATGTAGAGGACAACCAAGATTCAAAGTTACGCTAAATAATTTGCAAGCTTCTATATCTCCCCTATCCTTTGAGTAGCATCACCTTGATTTAGGAACTTGATTTTTAGTATTCCTTTATCTCTCCAATGTGACTATAGGGTGTGTTCCTATCCCTATTGAGTCATTCAAGGAAGGGAAATCCTATTGAGTTGATGCTTGAAGGACCATTGGAGGAACCTAGGCGAATGGCTTCGAGGCAGTTCCATTGGTTGGAGTCAAGTTGTAATCACTCATTTCTACCATTTCTAATAAAAGAGTTGTCTTTGCGTCCATACTTGTGAGATATTGTTTAATTTACATATGTATGTCAATTTGATTCATATATTTTAATTTATCTATATATTACATGTATAATTTGATCCTATTACTACCTTGTTGCATCATTTTCTTGATCTCCTTTTGTAGATTAGTTTAGGAAGAGATCAGGAGAGGATTGAGGGTCAAGAGCGAGGAACGACATCAACCAATAGAATAAAAGGTGTGACATTCTTTCTTATCTATCCTTAGGTACTTATTTCATTGCAAGTTTGGTATGTGAGGGTGGGTTTTGTATTTTGTACATGCTCAATCTATGTTGTGATATGACCCAAAGTCACTAGGGAAAAATCCCATAAAT
>JASDQU010101412.1:281228-293565 GCA_032191745.1 Picea mariana | reverse complement strand
AGAAGGGAAGATAGAAGGAGGGAGGGAGAGAGGGGAAGAGAGAGAGATGTTGTGTTAGTAAGAACATACACAAGTTTCTAATAATGTGCATGTATTTGTAATAACACACACACATTCCTAATAATGTTCACACTCTTGAAATGTGTGTGTATTCATAAAGCACATGCATGTTCCTTAAGCGTGCATGCGTTCCTCAATCTTGCATGCCTTCCTAAAGTGTGCATGTGTTTCTAAAGTGTGCACGCTTTCCTAAAGCACAATGCATTCCTAAAACATGCACAAACTCTTTTCATTTCAATTTTTTTAAGAGGGAGTGACAACTCATAATGAAAAACTTGGTGGTTTGACTTGCAAATACACTAAAACCTCCATTTTTATGATTACCTCTCAATATCTCTATTTTTGAAGTTATTTTTCTATAGGCTACACAAACTCCATGTTTATGAATACCTCTCAATATCTCTATTTTGAATTTATTTTTCTATAGGATACACAAATCCATTGATCCATATAGAGTGGACTATGTACATTCCAAATATATATATTTCAAAAAAAATTAATATTGTTTACTATTTTTAATTTTTTTTTTTCTTAAAATATATCAAAATCTTAAAATAAATACATTTTTTTTATATAACTTTTTATGAGATTAACCAATTTTAAAATAAGTTATAGGCCACACTAGAAGAGACTGAGATCTACAATCTTTAAAAAAAAATTGTTTGACAATGTTCATAATTTAAAAAATAAAAAATTAATAATATAAATTTTGAAAAAATACCAATAGAATAATGGGTTCTCTACAATTATAAAATTTTCTTTACCAAAATTCCAATGTTAAAGTACTCCCTGGACTAACATAAATGTATACATTATATTTTTCTTGAAAATATCATATCACTGTTAGAAAAAATAAAATTTCACATAGTTATTCATAAATTCTATAAATAAAAAATTATATATTTCAAAACCTAATTCGATTTCTTACATTTCATATTTTAACACCATAAGTTAACAGATTGTTGTTCCATGTTTACAGTGTCACAATCAAATCATGAGACACCATGATTAAGTTGCAAACACCCTTCTATTTTATATTGTAATTTTCCTACTTATCCTATATATTCATTACCTAAAAACTTCTCAAAATTAAAATTTTATTATGCTAAGATTATTACCATATATATATCAACCATTGCATCATATATAAATTAACAACTTAAATGGAGTTTTTTTTACTAATTTATGTTAATAACATGCATCGATAAACAATATATTCATTACCTAAATACTTCTCAAAATTAAAATTTTATTATGCTAAGATTATTACCATATATATATCAACCATTGCATCATATATAAATTAACAATTTAAATGGAGTTTTTTTTACTAATTTATGTTAATAACATGCATCGATAAACAATTTTAGGGGAAAAAAGAGAAGGATAGATACGAGTTAGGGAAGGTAGGGACACTTAGAGATCTCTCTGAGATATAGATGGAGGGTTGGGGTGAAAGCAAGCATCGCAGGGGTTAAAAAGAGGTACCAAAGTCTGTAGGTCTGAGGTTCTGATAGCCCCACCCAAAGCATAGGTAAGATTCTGAGGTTCCTAAGGAAGAGTGTAAGTATGGTCCCACCAGGTATGGAGGTCCCAAGGGCAGAGTATCGGGGGTCTAGGTATTCTTTTTCGAAGTCTATTCCAATGATTACATTATAGACGTGAATATCCAAACACAAACAAAATAAGCAAGGCACCATATCCTACCCCACACCGGTTCACTTCGGCCACAATATATTTTTCATATTATTTTTCATATTTATGTTTAGACTTTGCCAAAATATTTTCTTAAATTTCTTATAAATATGTAGAAATCCTTAGTTTACATGAATTGTGGATCTTATATATACATTAATGACAACTTGAAGTAGATATAAATATTTCATCCTCAAAAAATTAAATTTAATGCTAAAGTGTTTTATTTTCATATAATATAAATATATAAACCATAAGGAAACATCAAATTGCTTTCGTATAATATTGATAACATCAAAACTAAACATTTATATGTAATATTGACACTAATTATAACATAAAGTTATTTGAATAAAGTTATTTTTAATATGGTATCATCACAAATAATCCTTCAACTTCAAAACCACAATCCCTCTATCACTACGAATACAAATAATTTCTTTTTAAATGGATATTAGAATCCATAAAAATTAACAAGTATGAGGATTTATTACAATTTGAAAAAATATTAATTGAATTTTATAAACAATTTATTCATAAAATAAAATGATGAATACAAATTTAAAATAAAAAAATTATGATTTTAGTAAATGATACATAACAAAATACCTATGTTGCACTAGTTTCTAAAATTAGTAACATTTATAAAGATTTAATTAGAAAATGAGAAACAAAATCGAAAATATATATATAAAGTTTCAACATCTTTTAAAAATTAATTTTTTTATATATAAACTTCAAATATCTTTATAAATTTGAAGTATTATTCTTGTTCAATAGTGATACTCTTGTAATTTGGAAATACAATAAAAATCAATGATATGGTTGGTTGATAGGAACAACAAACTAGAGCAAATGCTTGCCTTGGATAGGGTATTGATTTATTCTATTTTACTCTTGCTTACAGAAAAACACACATGCATTAAAAAAATTTCATATCCAAGACTATAAAGTGAGTAGTATTCCTTTTTTTTACTTTATAATATTTAGTGTAGTTTAGTCTTTGCTTTATAATGATATTTTAAATAAATATAATGAAAATATATGTACTAAATTATATATTTGAAATAATGGAATAAAAATATTTATATTTTAATTTAATAAAATTTTAATTTAAAACTCTTTATTTTTGAAATTAGTTCCCAAGCTCCTATTTTCTTGATGTTGAAGCTCCCAAAAGCTCCCAAGTTTCTATAACAGTTCCCAACCAATTGAGGGCCTTCCCTAATAGTTCCCAAACTCTCCTAAATGAGTTTCAAAAATGTTAAAAATGTTGAAGGGGTGCCTTGCAACTATCCAAAATACAATAAAAAAATATTACTTTGATAAATTGAAAATGATAATGAATAAAAATAATAAAATTAATGAAAATACAATTTTTTTTTTTTAATAATTTAAAATAACAGCTAAAAATTAATAAAAATATTAAAATATTGTATAGCAAACCTTGTTATATAATATTCTTGAACTTGTTTTAGCACAACATAGTAGGTTCAATATTCTTGAACTTGTTTTAGCACAAACCTTGTTATATAATATTCTTGAACTTGATTCATAAAATCACAATCACTTGTTTTAGCACAACATAGTAGGTTTTTCAAACCAATATTCTAAAAAATAATCTATTATGTCATAATTAATTATGCGAATCCCTCACCATTAATGAATTATATTCTTTTTAGAAAAGAGTCAAAATGTTTCACAATAAAAAGATTTTTTATTGTTTTCAAAACCATTTCCCAGGACATCAATAATTATGATATTCTTCTCACCAAATTTGTAGGTTTTTAATTAATTAAACTTGATTATTTCTATTAAAAAAAATATGTTCTAAGGATCAATAGAACGTCAAAAGGTTTCGACTGGTCCACAAAATGAAACAAGGATTCACATCTCTGAAGTCTGTAATAAAACTTTAATTTTTCTTAATCACTCACACATGGCAATCAGCTAGCCACCATAGTAAATTTTAAATATGATCAAGTAAAAGTAAAAAAATAAACATGTAAACGAATGTCTTTATAATAGTGAGGAAGTTAGTGGTTGAAATCACAACCATTACTTTATTAGGACCACTAAGAATATTCTATCAATATTTAATCTTGTCCATACAAAATTGATTAAGTACTAAAAACCTATTAAATATACCCATTTTCAGTAGATTTTGACATATATTGATTTTAGAAAAAAGTAAAAATGTTTCTCAATAAAAAAATTTCAAAACCATTTCCCACGAAATCAATAATTATGATATTCTTCTCACCAAATTAATCTTTAAACTCACCTTATACTGTTTGTAGGTTTTTAATTAATTAAACTTGATTATTTGTATTAAAAAAAAATATGTTCTAAGCACCAATATACTAGCACACCCGTTAACTCGCGACTGAGAAAGCCAAAAAGTATCGACAGAAAACGCCGAAAGATATCCACGCTCGAAAATGAAATGCTCCATGCTCATGTAATAGGTGGGTAGGCCAGCCATCGAATATGAAACGCGTGGACAAGTGAGACGTACGGACAGTTGAAAAGGAAGTTGAGACGTACAGACAGCTGAGGAGGAAGTTGAAGTAGTGCCCGTTAATAATCCAAACGTGGCAATTATATAGTGCTACAGTAATTTCTTAATATGATTAGGTAAGTGTTAAAAAGTAAATAGGTTAACGGATGCATTCAAAAATACAAGGAAGTTATAAAGAATAAATCACATTCATTGATTTGGGAGGACGACTAAGAATATGCCAGCATCTTTAATTGTTAGCCATCAGAATAGAATTTTAAATTAAAAGGTCATTGATATACACCTTTCCGCGTAATAAGAGGGTGCGGCGAAACCATTCCTGCTGGTGCAGCGAAACAATTCCTTCCATCTTCTGATAGTCTGCGGGGCGATGAGTCTGTCGGATGTGAGTCTCTGGCGCGACGATCGTTTAAACCACAGAAACAGTCGAAGTGATCAGTTCGCAAGGCCACATTAATTGGATTTCTCAATTCTGAATATCACGCAGAACCATGCCTGAGGTTTGCTACATGAGGAAGTGCATGTCGCAGATCAAGTTAAGATTATTATGGTCGGAGATCAACCGGGCGAGTGAAAGTAGATAGTAGTTTCTGGTATGAGAATGCCTCCACAGAACAGGCGTGCGAGGAATAGATAGTCGATTCTGGTATGAGAATCATGCTTCACTATTCGACCTGCGACACACCTGAGGATCGATCGCCGAGGTCCTGTCGTTGGCTGGAGGCGAAAATCTTGGACTAAGAAGCATTAGTGAGTAGGGGGTTGAGCGAAAATCGTGTAGTGCGGCTGGCAACACGCAGAAGAAGCTTTTGATCAGGAGGAGGCAACACTTGACAAGTTATCCTTCCCATCTATCATGAAGGATGAAAGGATAAAGGTTGCGCCCCGAGAAGATTCACACAGAGAGGGAAAACGGATGCTGCATATTCAAAAGATTTCTAGAATGCCAATGAATTAATGAAAACTCCCTTAAGACTGAGTATGTCCGATACTTTGGTAGACACTCAAGGTGGGAATGGTGGGAGGCTTGGGCTCCACAGTTACTAACTAGGGTTTTCGCAGGTAGTTGGTTTGAAGTCTTTGGAAGTGAGTGATAAGGATATGGGCTGAGCTATCATGGAATGTTTGGTGATGATGGAAAAAACAGTGGATCATGTGGCCGATCTGAGAGAGGGACAACCAATGACTTGGACAACCTGCCAAGCCAACCTGGCGTTCTAGATAAGTTAGGGAGGAAATGGTTGGAATGGTCGTCACACAAGTTGGATTGGATGACCTCAAAGAGGCCTTTTACGGCCCTCATAGAGAGGAAATCATTAAGAAAAATTATGATGAAGAGAGGGTATTTATACCACTACAAACACTCTCGATTATTGAATTTCATCTTTGTAACTCGTTAAGGCTTTCTACCTAATGATTGTAAACGTTTTAATATTAGTAATTACTTAGACTTTAACCTAATGAGGGGAGACGTTTTAATATTAGACTTTATCCTAATGAGGGGTGCATCCTCGAGCCATGGGAGACCCTTGAGACCTTTGCTAGAAGGAGAGTGAAAATCTAAAAGGAGGAAATGCACAAATGAGTATAAATTTACGTTCAAAAACTAGATTAAATAATGTGTTGGAAATGGAAGAGAAGGAAGTTGTAGGAAGTTTTTGTGGTAAAAAGATGTTTTGAGAATGTGATCAAGATTATTTTTAAGGAACGATATGAAGGGATAAATATAACATAGATATAACAAATAAATTTATGGAGATTTGGCAAGGAACACATTAATACCTACTGAAATACAAAACACTGTCAAATGCAAAAACACATTAGATAGCTACAATGGTGGTAGTTTATCTCTATGAAGAGATGTCAGGCTACACTCACTGGCAAGAAGATGATTACAATGAGGCTCCAAAGGCCTTTTTAATATAAAGCATAAATAAGAAAACCCTAAACATAAATAAACCTAACCCTAGGAGATGAAGTGCCAAAAGTCATGTGGGGCCCGATGGGGTAAGTTGGTACATCAACTTCCTAGGATCATAACTTTTGCATACAATCTATGTTTTAGATGCACAATATCTTGTTGGAAAGAACTATTTGATGAATACACATGTTGTGATTACACTTTGGCTAAAACCTACAGTGTGGCAATGTCACACCAAAAACATGCTATTTAGGGCCTCAAAATGGCCTCGAAAGTTTAGGACCCGAAAAACTGTAGAAAAATTGTCAAAATAGAAATTGGTCTTTGAGCTACTGGACTAGGTAAGTGGCCACCAATATCCACCTAGATCATTCCTCTCCCTTTAGGAAATAGTTGTCTATATTGAGTCAAGTGCCTGCATCAGATGAGGAAACTTCTGCTGAATTTGACCCTGGTGAGCCACTTTCCCTAATGAAGAAAATGTCATGCTTTGACGACCCGATGGAGTTTGATATTTTGTTAGTGAGTCTCCTTTGTATTGGTGTCCATGATATGATCAAATGTTGTACATTCGATGCATGAAGGATTGAATTCTATAGGGGCCAATTGTTCGGCCGCATCTGTAGTGTCCATGAGAGGTTGAAAATATGGTCATAGCAGTTCCATATTAAATATTTGGTGCAAGCCAAGGAAAGGAGGAATAATTAATTCAAAATCATTCTCACCCACAACTTTGGTGATAGTGTAAAGCCCGTATCAAAGTGGGTGCAACTTCTGGTGGGGTCCAATGAGGTGCTCTTTCTGCAAATGAAACCATACCTTATCTCCCACCTGAAATTTGTGTGGTACTTGACATTGATCGTGGAGTTGCTTGTACTTGGAATTGGATTTATGCACAATATCATGAACTTATTATTAGATATGTTGGATGTTCTCAACAAATTTCTCTTCTTGATCAACCTCGGTCTGGGTATGGGAGGACTCTTCCTATATGATTGCAATGGACATAACTACATCAATGGGGGCCAATGGTTGGAACCCAAAACACACCTGAAAAGGGTTGTGGTCAATAGAGCTGTGGAGGGATATGTTGTAGTTATGTTGAAGATAAGGAAGGATTCCATCCCATGTGCATGGATGTTTGAAATTATACATCCTCACGATACGAACAATCATCCTATTGACTACCTTTGTTTGTCAATCAGTGTGTGGGTGGAAGGTACTCGATTTGGTCATCTTGGTGTCCATCATCGACCATATGCTGAACCAAAAAGTGCTCAGGAACCTACTAGCTCGATCGAAGACAATAATTTGTGGGATCCCAAAATGAACCCAAACATGTGTGAAGAAGAGCTTGGTGTTGGCCTCAACTGTGATGCTCTTCTTCCAAGGTGCCAAAATTGTCATCTTAAAGAATTAATCAACTACCAAGAAGACACAGTCATTCCCATGCTTGGTTGAAGGTAGACGAGACATGTAATCCATGGATATGGACTCCCAAGGCCTATCCAGAGTAGGAAGAGGGGTGTATAGCCCTTGTTTCTTGATGGCGAGGTTGGAAATCATGTAGGCACTATAGGATATGATGTACTTGCGAACATCGTGTCAAAGCTTCAACCAATAAAAAATATTTTACAGTACTACCACTGTCTTTTATATACCAAAATGTCCCGTTGACCAGTTGTAATGAGCTTCCGATATCATCTTGGAACACTCATTTGAAGGAACACAAAGATGGCTTAGATGATATAACAATCCATCTTGGAAATGAAATTCGGGAACTATTTTTCCTGCACTCAATTTCTGATAGGAAGTAAAAATGTTAGAGTCATTATTGGATAAGTATCGCCATCCAGAAGTCTCATGTCCACAGGAGTTAAGAACTATGGTTAGTGCTATCATCAGGGGAGGAATGAGGCAATTTGTGACATGGTTGGTGTTACCCTTCTTCTACTTTATATTCAAGTGGAATTGTTGCAGGTACGTGGACAAATTTTGATGGAGGTCATTTTGTAACTTCCCTTGTGTTTGCATGAGTTGCAGAGGCATGTGATCATTGTGGATGATAGTTTCCTTCCCTAGAATGTAATGCATCAATTGTTGACATTCTTGCACAATGGACTACAACTCTTTGTCATGGGTGGGGTATCTATGAACAACATTAAATAGAGTTTCATTGTGATAAGCTATCTGATTCTCCTGATGAATGAGGATTTCACTGATAGAATAATCTGAAGCATTCAAGTCTCAATATCAAATGGTTGTTGCAGGTTTGGTAGAATGAGGACTAGTGCTAAGAAGAGGCAAAATTTCAAATCGTCGAATTCTTTCTATTGGGGCACAGACCAGAAAAACTTGGCCTTCGCACCACCCTTATTCACCTAGCTTAGGGTCCAAGCGATATGAGATAACCCCAAAACAAATCGTCGATAAACGTTGGTGAGGCCCAACAAGATTCAGATCTTGGTCATTGTCTTCAAGGTCGACCAATTGTGGATGACTTGGATCTTGGTTGGCTCCACATATACATCCTACTCATCCATGATGTATCCAAAATATTGGATTCTTTGCATGCCTAAGGAACACTTTTCCAAATTGGGATATAACTTGTGTTATTGCAGGGTGCCCAATACCTATTTAATATGCTCCAAATGTTTCTCCCAGGTTTTGTTGAAGATGAGGATGCCATCCAAATATAAAACCACAAAGGAATTTGTGAATGATTGTAATATATCATCCATCATCCACATGAATGTAGTTGGGGCATTATTCAAGCCTAAAGGCATGTCCAACCACTCAAAGAGGTCTTCTTTATGCTTCAAGGTTGTCTTCCACACATGAGTTTGTTGAATTGGCATTTGGTGGCATCCTGACTTCAGATAAATCTTGCTAAAAAACTTGGATCCCTTGAGCTGATCAAGAAGATCATCAATCCATGGAATTGGGTATCATTTCTTGACTATGATCTTGTTCAGGGCTCTGTAATCAATACAAATTTTCCATGTCCCATCCTTCTTCTGTACCAGAACAATTGGGCTTCTGCAAAGTGAGGAGCTTGGTATGATGTGGCCCTTTAGAATTAGATCTTGGATATCATGTATGATTTATTCATTCTCCATAACATAAATGTTGTATACAGGGTTGTTAGGAAGAGGATCAATAGGTGTCATATCAATGGATTTCTTAACCTGACAGTGCACATGCACCCCAGTAGGAGAGGAAAATATGTCTTTGTACTCCTCTACTATTTTGTCCACCTATTGTTGCTGGGTAGAGAGACCCCATGCAGAGGATTTGGTGGTTTCAGTGACCTTTTGTTCACCTTTCAATATAACCATACAAAGGACAAATCTACGAGTCTGAGATACCACCTTTTTTCACTGATTCATGAGATCAAAGATACCGCAGTGTTCGGGACTACCTCCAGTACCCTGTAGAGTTGATCTCCCAAAGTAATAATGAAATTATAGAGCTTAGATTCATAAAAAAATGAAACTTCCATATATATGGTTGACCTCTAGAAAAACATCACAAACTTCAAGGGGGGAAACATCCCAAAATACCTTGTCTTTAAAGGGTTTTATGTCATAGTGCAGGCAACACTTTTGGCTGACATGGATGTCCCATCCTTGGATAAGCCAAATGATGGTGTATGGTTGAAGATGTGACGTCGTCGTCAGGTTCAACCTCTTGAAAACCTCTCCTAACATCAAGTTCTTTTGGCTACCACTGTCAATAATGAAATGGAGTGGGGCTCCCTTCACCCACATCTATGAGTGGAAATGGTGTTCCCCCTCTTCAGGCTCCTTCGACTCCTCTAGCTAGAGTTTTGTGGTAGTGATAGTGACACTGGATTTAACGCCGCTGATCCATATTTCCTTTTATGGTTTTGAATCAGAGACTGAGTCAGCATCTGACCCTAGGGATTTTGTATCAGCCAAAAAATATTGTTTGGAGTGACATTCATCAGTATTGTGCCAAGGAATTTTGTGGAACTTGCACAATTTTATAGTGTCCTTCGAATTCCCATTTCCCTTTTTTGTTGGTGGCTTGGTTTGGTTATATTGGAGTTTTCCATCCTTAATTTGTCCTTTGGATTGGGAGTTAGGTACACCCTTACCATACTTTGGTTGTTGCGTAATTGCAAGCATGAACTCTCATTTGTTCTGCTGCTTGAACTTTTGCTCGATTATGAGATGTCCAGAAACTCAATTTTGGTTTGGATGTACTTGTGTAGATCCCCATGGTATTTTAGGACCAGATGATGCTTGGATTCTTTGATACCCATATTGGTGCGCAATCTATGGAAAGTATTGGTGAACTTTGACACTATTTGGCCCCTCTTGGCGTAGTGTGGTCCATCTCATGTACTAGTCATCATAACTTCCAACATGGTAATATTGTTCCTTGAGGGCATCAGAAAAATCCACCCAAGTGGGTCCTAGCCCAAAAATTATAGACTCGTCCTCGAAAATTTTCTCACAATAAGTCTCTCAACAATCTCCTACATGGGGAAGGGCCTTATGGAGCACGAAGATGATCTTTTCATTGTTGGAAAAATTTTGGACAGAGAAATAACCCTGTAGCATATTTAACCATTTTTTCAAAGCGTTGATGTCTATATGGAATTAAAATAAAGGAATGTAAAATTTAACTTGTACCTTGAAGGGCATCGCACCTATGAAGTGATTGATGGTTAAAGGTGCCTCTGTTCTTGTTGGTAGTCGTCAAAGAATCTGGGCAAAATTATCCATCATCTCATTCATCTGTCACGCGAGGGCTTCATCTAGCATTAGTTTGAAAGGATATCTTGTCCCATGGTACCTCTTTTATTATTCCATGGAAGGTTTCTTGAGCATGGGAGAGTATTTTTCCTCAAGAGAAGCAAGATTGAGACCCAACTCTCTATACCCTAACCTCTTTGGGGACATGCACTAAGAACAACAAGGAGAAAATCTCTCTAATACCATTAATCCAAATTATTTTTGAGGAACAATATGAAGGTATAAATATAACAGAGATATAAAAAAGAAATAAAAAAAATATGGCAAGGAATACAATAATACAATAAGGCTCAGATTATATTAATGACTTTCTCAACTACAAAAGACTGTAAAATGAAAAAACACACAAACTAGCTAGAATGGTGGTAGCTTATCTGTGAGAAGAGATGTGTTGTCTACGCTCATTCAGAAGAAGATGATTACAATGAGGCTCCAAAGTCCTTTTTAACATAAAGAATAAATTATAAAACCCTAGACATAAACAAACCTAGCCATAGGAGATGAAGCGCCAAAAGTCATCTGGGCCCCGATTGGGTAAGTTGGTACATCAACTTCTTGATGTCGTAACTTTTGCATTTGATATATGTTTTAGGTGCAAGATAGATCGTTGCAAAGAACTATCTGAGAACTACACATTTTGTCATCAGACTTTGGCTAAATTCTGTAGTGTCACAGTGTCACGCCCAAAAAATGTTGTCTAGGGCCTCAAAAAGGCCCCGCAAGTTTAGGACCCAAAAAACTATAGAAAAAATACCGAAATGGAAATTGGTTTTTGAGACAGTGGGATAGGTGGGTGGCCACTGATATCCACCTGGATTAGAATGTTTAAAGAATTGAACAAGGTTAAACTTCAAACATCCAACAAGATACACACCCCACATATTGACCCTATCTAAGAGGTAGCTAATGTGGTTTTTTAAGATAACATAAGAGATAAACAATGTTCAACAAAGAAGATGGAAGTGGGGCTCCCAAAACCTTTTTTTGAAGAGGAGATCATATGGGTTCAAATACAAGGGATACCACTGGTATTTTTTTCATCGTATATTTTCTAAGGAACAAGGAACTCCCTTGGGACATATTATGAAGTTGATTTATCTTTCAGAGACACTGAGTACTTCGGGATGGAAAGAATATTGGTGGGTCTTGAAACCAATAAATAATTGCAATATGAATTGGTTATGAAAAAACGTGAAGAGTTTTTTCATATAATTCTCAATTACACTGGCATACCCTTCAGATTTGCGCTATGCCATAGCTACAGGCACATCGCAGTGGGATACAATTACCCTAATTAGAGGAAGGTATGGGATATTGTTGGAATCCCCTGACACAATTAGAAAGATAGAATATATT
>JASDQU010101412.1:264884-280903 GCA_032191745.1 Picea mariana | reverse complement strand
CCCCCTCCCACCCTCTTCCCCTAGTTTTTAGAAATAGTAATATTTATAAAAAATTAATTAAAAAATGAGACACAAAATTGAAAATACATATAAAGTTTTAACATCTTTTAAAAATTATTTTTTTATAAATAAACTTCAAATATTTTTGTAAATTTGAAGCATTATTCTTGTTCTGATTGTAAAAAGCTAAATAGTGATACTTTTGTAATTTGGAAATACAATAAAAATCAATGATATGGTTGGTTGATAGGAACAACAAACTAGAGGAAATGCTTACCATGGATAGGGTATTGATTTATTCTACTTTCATGTTTAGTTGGGGCTTGAAGAAAAACACACATGCACTAAAAAAATTTCATATCCAGAACTATAAAGTGAGTAGTATTCTTTTTTTTTACTTGATAATATTTAGTGTAGTTTAGTCTTTGCTTTATAATGATATTTAAAATAAATATAATGAAAATATATATACTAAATTATGTATTTGAAATAATGGAATAAAAATATTTACATTTTAATTTAATAGAATTTTAATTCCCAAGTTCTCATTTTCTTGATGTTGAAGCTCCCAAAAAGCTCCCAACTTCCCACAACAGTTCTCAACCAATTGGAAACCTTTCCTAATAATTCCCAAACTCTCCAAAAAGAAATGTTGGAAATGTTGAAGCTGTTCCTTACAACTTGCAACTATCCAAAATACAATAAAGAAATATTACTTTGATAGATTGAAAATGATAATGAATAAAAATAATAAAATTAATGAAAATACAATATTTTTTTTTTATAATTTAAAATAATAGCTAAAAATTAATAAAAATATTAAAAATTATCAAATCTTGTGTAGCAAACCTTGTTATATAATATTCTTGAACTCTGTTATATATTTGATTCATAAAATCACAATCACTTGATTAAGCACAGCATAGTAGGTTCTTCAAAACAATATTCTAAAAAATAATCTATTATGTCATAATTAATTATGCGAATCCCTCACCATTAATGAATTATATTCTTTTTAGAAAAGAGTCAAAAAGTTTCACAATAAAAAGATTTTTTTATTGTTTTCAAAACCATTTCCGAGGACATCAATAATTATGATATTCTTTTCACCAAATTTGTAGGTTTTTAATTAATTAAAATTGATTATTTGTATTAAAAAAAAATATGTTCTAAGTATTATTAATAGAATGTTAAAAGGTTTAGAATGGTCCAGAAAATGAAATTAGGATTCACATTTTTCAATTTTGTAACAAAATCTTAATCTTTCTTAATTATTTAGACATTTTAATCTTTCTTAATCACTCACACGTGACAATAATGAAAAAGTTAATGGTTGAAATCATAACCATTGATTTATTAGGATCACTAAAAATATTCCATCAATATTTAATCTTGTTCATACAAAATTGATTAAATACCAATAATCTATTAAATATAGCCATTTTCAATAGATTTTGAGATATACCTATTTTAGAAAAAAGTAAAAATGTTTCTCAATAAAAAAATTTCAAAACCATTTCCCACGACATCAATAATTATGATATTCTTCTCACCAAATTAATCTTTAAACTCACCTTATACTGTTTATAGGTTTTTAATTAATTAAACATGATTATTTGTATTAAAAAAAATATGTTCTAAGCACCAATATATAAGGCGGTGCGGCGAGACCATTCCTGCTGGTGCAGCGAAACAATTCCTTCCATCTTCTGATGGTCTGCGGGGCGATGAATCTGTCGGATGTGAGTCTGCGGCGCGGCGATCGTTTAAACCACAGAAACAGTGCAAGTGATCAGTCCGCAAGGCCACATTAATTGGATTTCTCAATTCTGAATATCACGCAGAACCATGCCTGAGGTTTGCTACATGAGGGAGTGCATGTCGCGGATCAAGTTAAGATTATTATGGTCGGAGATCAACCGGGCGAGTGAAAGTAGATAGTAGTTTCTGGTATGAGAATGCCTTCACAGAACAGGCGTGCGAGGAATAGATAGTCGATTCTGGTATGAGAATCATGCTTCACTATTCGACCTGCGACACACCTGAGGATCGATCGCTGAGGTCCTGTCGTTGGCTGGAGGCGAAAATCTTGGACTAAGAAGCATTAGTGAGTAGGGTGTTGAGCGAAAATCGTATAGTGCGGATGGCCACACGCAGAAGAAGCTTTTGATCAGAAGAAGGCGACACTTGACAAGTTATCCTTCCCATCTATCAAGAAAGATGAAAGGATAAAGGTTGCGCCCCGAGAAGATTCACACAGAGAGGGAAAACGAATGCTGCATATTCAAAAGATTTCTAGAATGCCGATGAATTAATGAAAACTCCCTTAAGGCTGAGTATGTCCGATACTTTGGTAGACACTCAAGGTGGGAATGGTGGGAGGCTTGGGCTCCACAGTTACTAACTAGGGTTTTCGCAGGTAGTTGGTTTGAAGTCTTTGGAAGTGAGTGATAAGGATATGGGCTGAGCTATCATGGAGTGTTTGGTGATGATGGAAAAAACAGTGGATTATGTGGCCGATCTGAGAGAGGGACAACCAATGACTTGGACAACCTGGCAAGCCAACCTGGCGTTCTAGATAAGTTAGGGAGGAAATGGTTGGAATGGTCGTCATACAAGTTGGATTGGATGACCTCAAAGAGGCCTTTTCCGGCCCTCATAGAGAGGAAATCATTAAGAAAAATTATGATGAAGAGAGGGCATTTATACCACTACAAACACTCTCGATTATTGAATTTCATCTTTGTAACTCGTTAAGGCTTTCTACCTAATGATTGTAGACGTTTTAATATTAGTAAGTACTTAGACTTTAACCTAATGAGGGGAGACGTTTTAATATTAGACTTTAACCTAATGAGGGGTGCATCCTCGAGCCATGGGAGACCCTTGAGACCTTTGCTAGAAGGAGAGTGAAAATCTAAAAGGAGGAAATGCACAAATGAGTATAAATTTACGTTCAAAAACTAGATTAAATAATGTGTTGGAAATGGAAGAGAAGGAAGTCGTAGGAAGTTTTTGTGGTAAAAAGATGTCTTGAGAATGTGATCAAGATTATTTTTGAGGAATGATATGAAGGTATAAATATAACACAGATATAACAAAGAAATTCATGGAGATTTGGCAAGGAACACATTAATACTTACTGAAATACAAAACATTGTAAAATGCAAAAACACATTAGATAGCTACAATGGTGGTAGTTTATTTCTATGAAGAGATGTCTGGCTACACTCATTGGCAAGAAGATGATTACAATGAGGCTCCAAAGGCCTTTTTAATATAAAGCATAAATAATAAAACCCTAAACATAAATAAACCTAACCCTAGGAGATGAAGTGCCAAAAGTCATGTGGGGCCCGATGGGGTAAGTTGGTACATCAACTTCCTAGGATCATAACTTTTGCATACAATCTATGTTTTAGACGCACGATATCTTATTGGAAAGAACTATTTGATGAATACACATGTTGTGATTACACTTTGGCTAAAGCCTACAGTGTGGCAATGTCACACCAAAAACATGCTATTTAGGGCCTCAAAATGGCCTCGAAAGTTTAGGACCCAAAAAACTCTAGAAAAATTGTCAAAATAGAAATTGGTCTTTGAGCTACTGGACTAGGTAAGTGGCCACCGATATCCACCTGGATCATTTCTCCCCCTTTAGGAAATAATGGTCTCTATTTAGTCAAGTGCCTACATCAGATGAGGAAACTTCTGCTGAATTTGACCCCTGGTGAGCCACTTTCCCTGATGAAGAAAATGTCATGCTTTGACGACCTGATGGAGTTTGATATTTTCTTAGTGAGTCTCCTTTGTATTGGTGTCCATGATATGATCAAATGTTGTACATTTGATGCATGAAGGATTGAATTCTATAGGGGCCAATTGTTCGGCCGCATCTGCAGTGTCCATGAGAGGTGGAAAATATGGTCAGAGTAGTTCCATATTAAATACTGGGTGCAAGCCAAGGAAAGGAGGAATAATTAATTCAAAATCATTCTCACCCAAAACTTTGGTGATGGTGTAAAGCTCGTATCAGAGTGGGTGCAACTTCTGGTGGGGTCCAATGAGGTGCTCTTTCTGTAAATGAAACCATACCTTATCTCCCACCTGAAATTTGTGTGGTACTTGATGTTGATCGTGGAGTTGCTTGTACTTGGAATTGGATTTATGCACAATATCATGAACTTATTATTAGATATGCTCGATGTTCTCAACAAATTTCTCTTCCTGATCAGCCTCGGTCTGGGTATGGGAGGACTCTTCCTATATGATTGCAATGGACATAACTACATCAATGGGGGGCAATGGTTGGAACCCAAAACACACATGAAAAGGGTTGTGGTCAATAGAGCTGTGGAGGGATATGTTGTAGTTATGTTGAAGATAAGGAAGGATTCCATCCCATGTGCGTGGATGTTTGAAATTATACATCCTCATGATACAAACAATGATCCTATTGACTACCTTTATTTGTCAATCAGTGTGTGGGTGGAAGGTACTTGATTTGGTCAGATTGGTGTTCATCATCGACCATATGCTGAACCAAAAAGTGCTCAGGAACCTACTATCTCAATCGAAGACAATAATTTGTGGGATCCCAAAATGAACCCAAACATGTGTGAAGAAGAGCTTGGTGTTAGCCTCGACTGTGATGCTCTTCTTCCAAGGTACCAAAATTGTCATCTTAAAGAATCAATCAACTACCAAGAAGACACAGTCATTCCCATGCTTGGTTGAAGGCAGACAAGACATGTAATCCATGGAGATGGACTCCCAAGGCCTATCCAGAGTAGGAAGAGGGGTGTATAGCCCCTGTTTCTTGATGGCGAGGTTGGAAATCGTGTAGGCACTATAGGATATGATGTACTTTCGAACATCGTGTCAAAGCTTCAACCAATAAAAAATATTTTGCAGTACTACCACTGTCTTTTATATACCAAAATGTCGCGTTGACTAGTTGTAATGAGCTTCCGATATCATCTTGAAACACTCGCTTGAAGGAACACATAGATGGCTTAGATGATATAACAATCCATCTTGGAAATGAAATTCGGGAACTATTTTTCCTGCACTCAATTTCTCATAGGAAGTAAAAATGTTAGAGTCATTATTGGATAAGTATCGCCATCCAGAAGTCTCATGTCCACAGGAGTTAAGAACTATGGTTAGTGCTATCATCAGGGGATGAATGAGGCAATATGTGACATGGTTGGTGTTACCCTTCTTCTACTTTATATTCAAGTGGAATTGTTGCAGGTACGTGGACAAATTTTTATGGCGGTCATTTTGTAACTTCCCTTGTGTCTGCATGAGTTGTAGAGACATGTGATCATTGTGGATGATAGTTTCCTTCCCTAGAATGTAATGCATCAATTGTTGACATTCTTGCACAATGGACTACAACTCTTTGTCATGGGTGGGGTATCTACGAACAACATTAAATAGAGTTTCATTGTGATAGGCTATCTGATTCTCCTGATGAATGAGAACTACACTGATAGAATAATCTGAAGCATTTGTATCAATATCAAATTGTTGTTGCAGGTTTGGCAGAATTAGGACTAGTGCTAAGAAGAGGCGAAATTTCAAATCGTCGAATGCTTTCTATTGGGGCACGGACCAGAAAAACTTGGCCTTCGCACCACCCTTATTCACCTAGATTAGGTTCCAAGCGATATGAGATAACCCCAAAACAAATCGTCGATAAATGTTGGTGAGGCCCAACAAGATGCAGATCTTGGTCATTGTCTTCAAGGTCGACCAATTGTGGATGACTTGGATCTTGGTTGGCTCCACATATACACCCTACTCATCCATGATGTATCCCAAATATTGGATTCGTTGCATGCCTAAGGAACACTTCTCCAAATTGGGATATAACTTGTGTTATTGCAAGGTGCCCAATACCTCTTTAATATGCTCCAAATGTTTCTCCCAGGTTTTGTTGAAGATGAGGATGCCATCCAAATATAAAACCACAAAGGATTTTGTGAATGATTGTAATATATCATCCATCATCCGCATGAATGTAGTTGGGGCATTATTCAAGCCTAAAGGCATGTCCAACCACTCAAAGATGCCTTCTTTATGCTTGAAGGTTGTCTTCCACACATCAGTTTGCTCAATTGGCATCTGGTGGCATCCTGACTTCAGATCAATCTTGTTGAAAAACCTAGATCGCTTGAGCTAATCAAGAAGATCATCAATCCATAGAATTGGGTATCATTTCTTGACTATGATCTTGTTCAAGGCTCTATAATCAATACAATTTCTCCATGTCCCATCCTTCTTCTGTACCAAAAAAATTGGGCTCCTGCAAGGTGAGGAGCTTGGTATGATGTGGCCCTTCAGAATTAGCTCTCGGATATCGCGTATGATTTATTCATTCTCCATAACATAAAGGTTGTATACAGGGTTGTTAGGAAAAGGATCAATAGGTGTCATATCAATGGATTTCTTAACCTGATAGTGCACATGCACCCCAGTAGGAGAGGAAAATATGTCTTTGTACTCCTCTACTATTTTTTCCACCTGTTGTTGCTGGGTAAAGAGACCCCATGCAGAGGTTTTGGTGGTTGCAGTGACCTTTTGTTCACCTTTCGATATAACCATACAAAGGACAAATATATGAGTATGAGATACCACCTTTTTTCACTGCTTCATGAGATCAAAGATACCGCAGTGTTCGGGACTACCTCCAGTACTGTGTAGATTTGATCTCGCAAAGTAATAATGACATTATGGAGCTTAGATTCATAAAAAAATGAAACTTCCATATATATGGTTGACCTCTAGAAAAACATCACAAACTTCAAGGGGGGAAGCATCACAAAATACCTTGTCTTTAAAGGGTTTTATGTCATAGTGCAGGCAACACTTTTGGCTGACGTGGATGTCCCATCCTTGGCTAAGCCAAATGATGGTGTATGGTTGAGGATGTGACGTCGTCGTCAGGTTCAACCTCTTGAAAAACTATCCTAACATCAAGTTCTTTTGTCTACCACTTTCAACAATGAAATGGAGTGGGGCTCCCTTCACCCACATCTATGAGTGGAAACGATGTTCCCCCTCTTCAGGCTCCTCCGACTCCTCTAGCTAGAGTTTTGTGGTAGTGACAGTGACACTAGATTTAACGTTGCTGATACATATTTCCTTTTATGGTTTTGAATCAGAGTCTGAGTCAACATCTGACCCTAGGGATTTTGTATCAGCCAAAAAATATTGTTTGGAGTGACATTCATCAGTATTGTGCCAAGGAATTTTGTGGAACTTGCACAATTTTATAGTGTCCTTCGAATTACCATTTCCCTTCTTTGTTGGTGGATTGGTTTGGTTATCTTGGATTTTTCCATCCTTAATTTGTCCTTTGGATTGGGAGTTAGGTACACCCTTACCATACTTTGGTTGTTGCGTAATTGTAAGCATGAACTCTCATTTGTTCTGCTGCTTGAACTTTTGCTCAATTATGAGATGTCCAGAAACTCAATTTTGGTTTGGATGTACTTGTGTAGATCCCCATGGTATTTTAGGACCAGATGATGCTTGGATTCTTTGATACCCATCTTGGTGTGCAAGCTATGGAAAGTATTGGTAAACTTTGACACTATTTGGCCCCTCTCTTGGCGCAGTGTGGTCCATCTCGTGTACTAGTCATCATAACTTCCAACATGGTAATATTGTTCCTTGAGGNCATTAAAAAAGCTTGGATTCTTTGATACCCATCTTGGTGTGCAAGCTATGGAAAGTATTGGTAAACTTTGACACTATTTGGCCCCTCTCTTGGCGCAGTGTGGTCCATCTCGTGTACTAGTCATCATAACTTCCAACATGGTAATATTGTTCCTTGAGGGCATAAAAAAAATCCACCCAAGTGGGTCCTGGCCCAAAAATTCTAGACTCGTCCTCGAAAATTTTCTCACAATAAGTCTCCCAACAATCTCCTACATGGGGAAGGGCCTTAAGGAGCATGAAGGTGATCTTTTCATTGTTGGAAAAATTGTGGACAGAGAAATAACCCTCTAGCATATTTAACCATTTTTTCAAAGCGTTGATGTCTATATGGAATTAAAATAAAGGAATATAAAATTTAACTTGTACCTTGAAGGGCATCGCACCTACGAAGTGACTGATGGTTAAAGGTGCCTCTATTCTTATTGGCAGTCGTCAAAGAATCTGGGCAAAATTATCCATCATCTCGTTCATCTGTCGCGCGAGGGATTCATCGACCATTAGTTTGAAAGGATATCTTGTCCCATCGTACCTCTTTTATTATGCCATGGAAGGTTTCTTGAGCATGGGAGAGTGGTTTTCCTCAAGAGAAGAAAGATCGAGACCCAACTCTCTATACCCTAACCTCTTTGGGGACATTCACTAAGAACAACAAGGAGAAAATCTCTCTAATACCATTAATCCAAATTATTTTTGAGGAACAATATGAAGGTATAAATATAACAAAGATATAAAAAAGAAATAAATAAAATATGGCAATGAATACAATAATACAATAAGGCTCAAATTCTATTAATGACTTTCTCAACTACAAAAGACTGTAAAATGAAAAAACACACAAACTAGCTAGAATGGTGGTAGCTTATCTGTGAGAAGAGATGTGTCCTCTACGCTCATTCAGAAGAAGATGGTTACAATGAGTCTCCAAATTCCTTTTTAACATAAAGAATAAATGATAAAACCCTAAACATAAACAAACCTAGCCATAGGAGATGAAGCACCAAAAGTCATGTGGGCCCCGATGGGGTAAGTTGGTACATCAACTTCCCGACATCGTAACTTTTGCATTTGATATATGTTTTAGGCGCACGATAGCTCGTTGCAAAGAAATATCTGAGAACTACACATTTTGTCATCAGACTTTGGCTAAATTCTATAGTGTGACAGTGTCGCACCTAAAAAATGTTGTTTAGGGCCTCAAAAAGGCCCCGTAAGTTTAGGACCCAAAAAATTGTAGAAAAAATACCGAAATGGAAACCGGTTTTTGAGACAGTGGGATAGGTGGGTGGCCACCGATATCCACCTAGATTAGAATGTTTAAAGAATTGAACAAGGTTAAAATTCAAACATCCGACAAGATACACACCCCACATATTGACCCTATCTAAGAGGTGGCTAATGTGGTTTTTTAAGATAACATAAGAGATAAACAATGTTCAACAAAGAAGATGGAAGTGGGGCTCCCAAAACCTTTTTTTGAAGAGGAGATCATATGGGTTCAAATACAAGGGATACCACTGGTATTTTTTTCATTGTATGTTTTCTAAGGAACAAGGAACTCCCTTGGGACATATTATGAAGTTGATTTATCTTTCATAGACACTGAGTACTTCGGGATGGTGAGTACTTCGGGATGGAAAGAATATTGGTGGGTCTTGAAACCAATAAATAATTGGAATATGAATTGGCTATCAAAAAACATGAAGAGTTTTTTCATATAATTCTCAATTACACTGGCATACCCTTCAGATTTGCGCTATTCCATAGCTACGGGCACATCGCAGCGGGATACAATTACCCTAATTAGAGGAAGGTATGGGATATTGTTGGAATCCCCTGACACAATTAGAAAGATAGAATATATTGAGGAAAATAGGAAAATAAAAGGTACCCCAAATAAGCTAGTGGCATTAGAAACCCTCATCCTTGGGTCTTCAAAAGAAATAGAATCTAGATGTTGTCAATTCCAACAAGTATAACAAGCCTCTCATGGGTAAGTTCTCTCTAATATTTGGAAAATTTAGTTTTTGACACTTGGGGGTTAGAGGTAGATACAAAGGCCTTGGATCCCATCATTAAATTTATTCCTATCTTTTTAGACATAAGAAATCATGTGTACCCGACCCTAATACCTCTACTAGTGATAGATAAGGCTCAGGTAGAAGAAGAATCCTAGGTGAGGAATCGGGAAGACCCTAACTTGCATTTTGAGGTAGGGAACGATTCTAGGTAAAATTTTTTATCCAAAATCCTTTAAATATAACCTTCCACTCATAAGAAAACGAGCCCTTGATTTCTTACGGAAGGTGGCAGGGGGATTAGGGTTCTTTGATGAGAAAATCCAAAACCTAAACCAAATAACAAGAAACTCTTATAAGTCCATGACACATAAACAAGCATATTAATAGGTTATATGTGGGAAACAACTATCTATAATTGGAGATATTAGAGCATATTCCCCTTGTGAGGACCTTAAATGATCTTCCTAACCCTCAACTACAAAATCCTCACTAGAACCTCAAATAAATTGTCCATCGGGAGGCTTATAGAGACATCAAAACGGTCTATTCTCCTCCTTTAGGAAATAATAATAGATGGGGAAAAGGTTGTTCATGAACTCTCAAAATTTATTATTGGGTGGGAGTTCAATTACATTGACGCTATTGGTAGATCCAGTGAACATATTACAGGATAGTAGCTTAGTTCTTGTTTACCCTCTCTAGCTCATGGGCGTTTGCAATGAGACTATGGGTAGACTTGTTTCCATTTGATATGAAGAAAGAAATATATTTCCTAAACATTTATGGTTCTTGCTTATATAGAGTCGATTAATAAGACATATTTTTTGATATCAAATGTATTGATAGATGTGTTGTGGTTATAGGGGGAGACCTAAACTTTACAGTAGGAGCTTCAACAATTTGGGGACCTATTTCGCACATGGATAGTCTCTTAGTGAATTTAAGAAGAAATTTAGAATTTGTGGGATTGTTGAATATTGAACCAAAAAAACTAACTCCAACCTGGAGAAACAAGATAATAAGGGTAGAAAAAATAACCAAGAGGCTAGAGTGATTTCTATTATCTAAAGGATTCATTGAAGAAGTTATTTGTGTGAGATAATGGGTGTCCTCATGAGGGAACTCAGACAATAAAATTTTTATGTTAGATGTGGCTCCAACCCTTGAAAATCCTCCCAACCCACTCAAGATGAATATAGAATTGTTAAAGGAGGAAGAATTTGCAAAAAATATTAAAGAACTTTAGAAGCCTTATGATGTTTAGATAATTAAATTTTCCTCTCTTTAACTTCAAGAAAATATTAAAGAAGCAAAGAATGTAGCATCCTAATGGGTTAAGTAAAAAAAACAAAAAGATGAAAGACTTATAAAAGAAGTTGAAGTAGGTTTGGAGACACCATGTTTTCTCTAATATTCCCCCCACCCCCATCCTCATATATGTTTTTTCATATATGAGGGTGGGTGTGGGGGGAATAATAGAGAAAACATACTATGTTTTCTTTATTAATCCCCCCACCCTCATATATATGGGGGTGGGGGTGGGGGTGTGGGTGGGGGGAATAATAGAGAAAACATAAGGGGTGGGGGAAATAATAGAGAAAACTTAATATTATTCCATATGAGTGTGGGGGTGTGGGGAATAATAGAGAAAACATAATATCTTTTCTCTATTATTCCCCTCACCCCCACCCTCATATATGCTGGGGGAAATAATAGAGAAAACATATGATGTTTTCTCTATTATTCCCACCACCCCCACCCTCATATACGTTGGATCCCTCCACCCCCACCTTCATACAACCCTGATTATATTTTCTCTATTATTCCCCCGACCCCACCTCAATATACCCCAGAATAATAAAGAAAACATATATGTTTTCTCTATTATTCCCCACACCCCCACCCTCATATACCCTATAATAATAGAGAAAACATATTATGTTTTCCCCCACCCTCATATATGAGGGTGGGGGAAATAATAGAGAAAAAATATTACCCTACCCTCATATATGAGGGCGGGGGAGGGGGGAATATGAGGGTGGGGATGCAAAGAATAATAGAGAAAACATAGTATGTTCTCTCTATTATTCGAGGGTATATGAGAAAACATATTATGTTTTCCCCAACCCCACTTCCACCCTCATATACGACCACTCCTGTAGTGTCCCCAAGGTCGAACCCTGATGTAAACCATGATCTGGAAGAGATTATAAATATGTGTTATAGGTTGGTGATCCGAGTTTTGTATAAGCTAGTAGGCTTATGTGTTTGATTAGGCCAGAGAGCCTAAGGATTGAAGGCCAAGGGCCTGGATTTTGTATCTATATATATATATGCAGCACATCAATAAAATATAAACACCGCCAGGTGCAGACCGACCACGATGAATGAGTGATGGGGGAATGAGTGTCCACAGAGTGGGCAAGGGAACTAGGGGCTGGAAGGTGGGAAAGGGGCTGAGTGTGGAGCCTAGGGGCTAAGCCTAGGGGGATTAGGCCTGGAATAATATTTTAATATTATTTCCTAAAAAGTCATGAACATATTATTTTATCCTAAGTTCCTGCTAAAAGGAAGAGCGTGTATAGGGAGGCATGCTGTGGGGATGCATGCAGTTCCCAGGGTGACAAATGTCCACCCTGATGCATGCAAATAAAATAGTAAGGAACAACCGTGGGGGGGGATCTCTCTCAGGGGATTCGACCCGACTACCCTGAGTGCGAGTAGTACAAGCCAGTCTGGAAGAGACCTCGTGTATGGATGTTACAGAGAGGAAGCTTGTTTTTTGCGTGGAAGAATCCATGTACACCCTATGTTGGGAGTCTATGTAATATCCTGCGTGGATTGTTGTCACGCATTCCAAAACCATCACCTTGAGATCATCCTGGGATTGCTGAACCGGTTTGAAAAATCTTGTGTTTGTTTTCCCCGTGGGTTGTTGTGACCACACAGTACTGGACTGCGTGAGGCTTGTTGGCCTGTGAGCGACTCCTCCAGGTGAGAGAGTGCGCAGAGGGAGGAGAGATCTCCTGGAAGGAACCCTATAGCTGCCATAGAGCCAGAGACTTCCGTTTCGGTCTATTTCTATAACCCAAGGTAAGGGAGACGGACAGTCGAAGGACTGTCCAGGTGACAGAGAAGGTGCACTCTCCTGGGGTGGAACAGGCATGTGGGGAATGAGGGTCTATGGGCAGTGAGCGTGGGAGATTCCTAGGAGAGAATACCTTCCTGGTGGTTGTGAGTGATGGTTTTCCCTGTAACCTTAGCCTGAGTCTGGATTCCTTGCTCTGGGGTGGAGCTCAGTCCCAGCTCAGGGGTGACCCACTGTTGAGTTGAGGAGCAGTGCGGTCTACGACTGGGAGGTTCGTGGAAAGCCTACACTTGGTTGGTGATTGCTATAGCCGTCAAAAGATAAGTATTATGAATTATGCTTTGATTATTTTTTGCATGACTGAGCTGTTTATGTATCATGTTTCTGCTGTGTAAATGAATTACTGTTGAATGCTATGGCTTGTTTAATTGTAGCAGCAACTTATATGTTTTACTCTGAGATTTAAGTGTGTTTAATTGTGTAAATGCATTTGCTTATAATGTTTGCACGAATTATGCAAAAGTTCGTGTACAGAATGGTAACTGAGAGGTTTGAAAACCTAGGTAGTGTAAAAAGGTACACTACAAATTGGTATCAGAGCCAAGGTTCTGACACTGAGCCTATATGGGCCAGTGAAGTGGTATTTGGACCGAGAACGCGAGGGGAAATTGGGTTTGGAATGGCAAATTTCAGACCCTGGGTTGCTCCAAAAGCGTTAAAGAGATACTTAAAGCTCAATAGGTATAACGACGTTTTTAAACCGTAGCATGTGTGGTATGAATCCACAGGGAGAGAGGACTCCACACCCGAAAGAGTTGGAGCCTTAGGATCTGTTCGGAAGGCAAAATGAGCCCTTATGAGCCGTCAGAAGTTGAGCAAATTACCCGACAGCCATCAGATTTGCAGAGGGTTGTATGGATTTTTAAAGCTTCGTGAACAGGAGGGTGGAAATCGCGATATGTGAAAGTCCCAAAGAATTCGCATCGGGATATCGACACTCGGGACTCACAGTAGTGAGTGCATAGACTTCGTGGGTGATGAAGTGATGAAAGGATCTGAGTCGTTCGTTTGGGAGCGGACACGTGTCGCAAGATCACCCCTATTGGGGACTTGGACCTCGAGAGTCGAGGGAGGAGATATTTGACCACGCGAGCAGCCAAGTCACGAAATAGCGGTATCGCGGAGTCTCAGGATCTCGGGACTCGGGAGCCAGAAAGTTGGATATTTGAACCCGCGAGTAGCGAAGCTATGAGGTAGTGAGATCGGGAGTTCGGCGCATCGGTACTCGGGAGTTGGAGAACCATATGCTTGGTGTCACGAGTAGTGAAACCGCGATAGCAGAAGCTCCAATGGAGGAGAGAGGAAATCAGCGTTGACTGACCTTTCACGTCTCGAGGGTTCGGAGGTCGAAGGAAGTTGGTTTCAACTTTGGAAGTGGTGAAGTTGTGAAGTACCGAGAGCCAGCACGAGGGACACACGGCAGAACCATAAAGTGGGCTCAGGAAGTAGACCGGCGGACACACGTCACGTGGTGGAAGGAGTCAACACTTCGTTGACCTCCTCGTGTCTAGGGGACTCGAAAGATAGGAAAACGGAGGTTTGGGCCTTCGACTCGCAAAGGTGCGAGTTGCGACAGGAGCTAGCCCTAGCCTAGCCAGTGGTCACGTGCGGAGGGCACTGATGGAAAAGGGAGTTGTACCTATCTTGCGATCTCGGACATCGCAGAATGGGACAGGAAGAGTTGAGAGTTTAGACTCACGAACTCACGAGTGGCGAGTTACAAAAAAGGACCTTGGGGTTGGACTGTGGTCACAGCGCTAAGGTCGCTGGGCAAAGGAGGAGCTCGTGCCTAGTGTTGTTTGGACAGGGAGGTCTGAAAACAAGATTTTTCAGAGTCGATGGAGAGCTCAAGACACTTGTTTTAAAATCAAAATGTATTTTATTTTATTCAAACTGGCTTATAAGNAAAGGGAGTTGTACATGTCTCGCGATCTCAGACATCGCGGAATGGAACAGGAAGAGTTGAGAGTTTAGACTCACGAACTCGCGAGTGGCGAGTTACAACAAAGGACCTTGGGGTTGGACCGTGGTCACAGCGCTAAGGTTGCTGGGCAAAGGAGGAGCTCGTGCCTAGTGTTGTTTGGACAGGGAGCTCCGAAAACAAGATTTTTCAGAGCCGATGGAGAGCTCAAGAAACTTATTTTAAAATCGAAATGTCTTTTATTTTATTCGAACTGGCTTATAAATAATGTGTGGTTGTTCGTGAAGGTTTAACGGCCTGACAATTTTGAATTGAATTGCACAGAGTGCGTGTGCAGAGTTCAACAGAGCTCAGAATTCCAGTGCAGAGTATGGAGTGGGGAAAGGTGCAGATTACCCCCGAATTAGAAGATGAACGGGAAGGAAAAGATGTGAACCTGGGAGTCGAAGGGTCGAACTCCAATGGGCATGGGAAGGAGGTGGATAAGGAAGAACGTATGATGCAACTCATTGAAAGATTGCAGAAAGATGCCCAGGCTCGTCTAGCTGATAGCCAAAAGCTCATGAAAATTCGGGATCGGCAGGGTGAATTCAATTTAAAAATGATGAAGAGCCTGTAAAGAATAGAAAAGAAATTGGAAAAGGGAAGTGACACAAGCAGATCAAGAAGTGTCAGAACCCTTGAGAGGAGAAGAAGATCGAGGAGTGGTAACAGACATTATCCGTCTCTCCCCGAAGCATTCTGGCAAGGAGACACACAGTAGTGCAAGCCCATCCCCTACCAGAAAATACCGAAAATCTGGAAAGGATGAATTGAAAGGAGAGATGAACAAAATTAAACCTCCAACATTTGATGGAGAGCATAAGAAGGAGGAAGATGCTAAAACGTGGTTGTTGGGCATGAAGAAATACTTCCAGCTGCAGAATTATTCTGCCCATGCAGAGGAAAGAATTGCAATGTACCAGTTGAAAGGAAAAGCATCCATGTGGTGGGATCAGTTTGTGCAGGTACAGCACATCAGAGAGAAAGAGGTCACGTGGAAGGAGTTTAAGAGGTTTTTCGAGAAGAAATACCTGACTAAAAGATACTATGACAGAAAGATAAAGGAGTTCTTCGATCTCAAGCTAGGCAGCTTGACCATTGATGAGTATGAATGAAGTTTTCAGGAACTACTGAAGTATGTTCCATTCATCAAAGA
>JASDQU010101412.1:246933-257480 GCA_032191745.1 Picea mariana | reverse complement strand
GGTTGTCACTACAACTGAACAACATCTAGAGAGACCTATCAATGATGCAGTCATCCAAGAGTTCACTAAACAATAGGTCATAGCACAACATCAAGTTGAAGCAACTCAAGCCAAGCTCGAGGCATTCGAAGAAGAACTAGTCATACCAGAGTGACTCGAGATGCGTCACAGGTGAAGCCCTTTCCAGTTGTGGAAAGAATGAAGCGATCCCGAGAACAATGGACCGCCCAACAATAGATCCACACTATTCATATCAGAGTTATGGAAGTAAATCATAGGCTCCAACCTGTACAAGATAAGGCCTATCAATTGTTTACAGAAGCAGAAGGCCAAGGAGCAGAGCTAGAGCAGGTTGTCACTACAACTGAACAACATCTAGAGAGACCTATCAATGATGCAGTCATCCAAGAGTTCACTAAACAATAGGTCATAGCACAACATCAAGTTGAAGCAACTCAAGCCAAGCTCGAGGCATTCGAAGAAGAACTAGTCATACCAGAGTGACTCGAGATGCGTCACAGGTGAGTGTTGGGGGCCTGTTGGCCCTTGACCAAGTTTTGGGAGATCCTTGTTCAAGTTGACCTATTTTGGGACTTTGATAGCCTGTGAAATATGGAGTGCAAGATGAAGAAGAGATCACAGTATCTCGACCCCTTTTTGGGTCCTTTTTGGGATTTGGGAATATGTAATGGGTATGGGATGTCGAACGATGGATTTATCCATGTCTAGGCCTATTTTTGTAAAGTATAAATAAGTAGCTAGGTGATATAAGTATCCTAGCTGATAAGCTAAGTGTTAAGTGAAAGTATGGTTTGTAGATTCTCTATGCATGTTGTGATAAAATTGTAGAGCTAAGTGCAAGTGGTTGTAATAGACTTTGAAAGGCTTTGTGCTAGACCTAGCTCAGGGAAGGAGGATCTGGCGAGGTGCGCACAGATCTCCTATCCTATGCAGAGTAGGGTTTTTGTGGCTCTGTGCATGCAGATGACTGATTGAAGCTAATAAATAAGAAGAGTTGGTGGACGTAGCCCCAGGGTGGGAGTGAACCATGCAAATACTATGTTATTCTGCTCTATGCGATGTTTTGATGTATTTATGTGTTATTTTCTAAGTGCTTTATATAGATAGATAGATAGATCTGTTTATGATTTGTTCTTATGATGAATCTGGATGTTAGATCCGATATAGGTGAATGTGCTTAGTGCTTGATTCTACCATATCTGATCCATTTATTTATGCTAAGTGCTTAGATACATTAGATCTGGGTGAATGTTGCAATGCTCTATTTTATCTGCGAAGTAGATATTGGTTAAATAATAACGAAATGATGGTGCTAAGTGCTCTATTAAGTATTGTAATCACATATCTGTGTCCTAGCTAAGGTTGTAGACGCCTGAGTCCTACAACCACCCCTGCCTCTACCTTGGGTGAGACTTCATTTGCTTCGCAGGTGTTTCCTAAAGGGCCAGTAGATAGGGTTTTGTTGGTGCGATGTTAGCATTGAACCCTAGGACTGCCCTTGTGCCAACAATCATGCCATGATTTTTCCCTTTCTTTCTGAACTTGTTGGTGGAACCTTGCTACAATCCTCTCTTCCTCCATGATCATCAATTGATTCAGCCTATCCTATGTTGCGCCTCGTTTTGTCATGTGCATAATCATTGTTACGCGCAGACTGGGTACCAAAAATTCTAATGCAACCACTACATCTTAGCTATATACCAATCTAAATGGTGTGTGTCCTGTCAAATTCTTGCATGTAGTCCTGTATTCCCACAATACTACTAGTATTTTGAGGTCCCAATCATCCGTGTTGACATTATAGATCTTTGTCAGTGCATTTTCAAGAATTTTGTTAAATGCTTCTACTATTCCATTTTCCTGTGGGTGATATGGAGTGTTATTTTGATGATGGACTTCAAATTATTTAGTCAGAGCCTTAATATTATTGTTAATGAAGTGATTTCCTTGGTCACTCATCAAAATTATAGGGAAACCAAATATATTGATTGCTTGTTCAAATAGAAAGTGTGTTGTTGTTTCTGTGCTACAATCCTTCATTGGTGTTGCTTCCGCCCATCTTGTCAAGTTTTTTGTCACGGTGATAATTTACCTTTCTCCTATCCTCTTGGATGGTTGGTTAACTGGTCCCAAAAAGTCTATTTTCCATTTTTTGAATACCTTCAATGTTACCTATGGTTACAATGGCATCTCGTCCCTTCTATTGGGTTTACCAATCCTCTAGCAGACATCCCATCTCTAGTAGTACTCTTTCAATTCTCTATGAATGGTAGGCAACCGTATTCATGCACACAATACCTTCTGTGTAGTATGTTTGCCTGCATAATGTCCTCCTACTATTCCCTCATGGGATTTTGCTAAAACCCTTGGTCTTTCATGTTCTAGCACATATCTTTGCAAGATGTTATCTCCACCCATTTTGTATCAATGTCCTGTAATAAGATGATAGTCTACAACTCATACTACCAAGTTCTTCTTCTGTGCGGTGTTATATTCCTATGGTAGATTACCTGTGCTCAAGTACTAAATGATATATGCAAAGTATTCATCCGTGATCTGGACTAGAAATAACTATGTGTCCAAAATTTTTTCCTCTAGGTTTGTAGGTTCTTCTTCCTTCGTGACCCTTGATAGGTGGTGAGGTCCTTCATTCAAACTTACTAGCTTGACTATTACGTCAAAATCAAACTCTTGAAACAATAGTAACCATCGACAAATTCTCCACCCCAACATTGGCCTTTTGACTAGGTATTTAAGGGTTGAGTGATCTGTGAACATCCTAAAATGTTTTCCCAATAAGTAATTTATGAATTTTTGCAGTGCGTAGACCATAGCTAGGACTTCCCTCTTTGTAGTGTTATAGTTCTTCTCTGATTCTAATAGTTTTGTACTCGAAAATGCTATAGGGTGATCCAAATCTCCCGCTCCTGGCTGTGCCAAAATAGCTCCAAGTTCTACGGCTGATGCATCTACATATACATGGAATATCTTCTCCTAGTCTGGAAATACTAGTATTGGCGCAATGAACATATTTTCTATTAGGGTATCCAGATTGTGTTGACAATCTTTATTCCACTGAAACTTTGTATTTTTCCTTAATAGTTTCTTCATTGGCGGTAATATGCACATACCCTTTGATGAAATTTATGTAGTATCATGTGTGTCCCAATGTCGCTCTTAGATGACGGACTATCTTTGGTGGTGGAAAGTTAACATTTACTGCAATTTTTGCAGGATCTACTAGTAAGCCTTGTTTTCATACTATATGGCCTAATAATATCTCAAACGGTGTTCTGATGATACATTTCTTGATGTTTAGTGATATCTTGCACTGCCTGCATATTTCTAACATTAGCCACAAGACCTCTACATGGTATTTCAACAGACTATAGATTATCCAATCATCCAAGTATACTTCCATAAACTAGTGGATTAACTCCTTAAATGCAGTGATAACTACTCTAGAAAATATTGTTGGTGCATTATTCATTCCAAATGGCATGAATGTGTATTGGTAGGATCCCCATTATGTAGAAAATGTGGTCTTCTATATGTCTTCATGTGCTATCTTGATCTGTTGGTAGCCTCAAAATCCATCAGTGAATGAGTAAACTTCGTATCCCCCTACATTATCCAACACTTCATCCATGAAAGGTGTAGGGAATATGTCATGTAGGCATGCATCATTCATCTTCCTCAAGTCAATGCATATTCTTATCCCACCTTGTTTTTTTTCTTGAACTACCATCAGGCTTATCCATTCTGGTTCTTACACATGTTCTATGATTCCATCTTCGAGCATTTTATCGATATGAACTTTAACTTTCTGATCATATATCGGGTTTATTCTATATGGTCAATGTCTGATTGATCTTGCTTCAACTATGAGTGGTAACTTCATTTATCCTAGCTCTTCTTCTCTAACCTTCATTTCTGTAAATGTTGTGGGGAACAGGTTGTTGTACTCATGCAGTAAATTTGTTATGATTTCTATGGTTTGTTCATTCCAGTAGTCTCCAATGCTGGCCATTTTGGGATTCTCAACTATCCTAATGTTGCCTTTATTTACCTTGATCAACACAACAATTAATTTTGATTCTATAGGTGGACCTTCCAGTTCTCTTTCTCCCTCTTCTTCCTCGATCTAAATATCGCGTGGTTCGTCTTCATCTAGTGCTTCTTCCTTCACATGGTAGCATGAAAACAGTTCTTTGACTATCTGTTTGTTTCTTTGTTGTTATTCTGTGATGAGTTCAAATTATGGTTCCTTAATTAATATCACCCCTCTTATCTTCTTAAGTGATGCATCTATGTTGGGGTTCTCATGCTTGAATGGGAAAGTGACTGTAAATTTTTTTTTTAGTACTGTCTAGTTCGAAGTTCCTCTACATAGTTCCTAATCTGTATACCAGTTTGTTGGTATTCCTTCTAAGGTGTGTACAAAATGATGAGGCCATTCCTCTGGGGGTGTCATTTTCCACAGTGCTCTGCACTTCTCCAAGTGTTCTTGTGGTACGCCATGTCCATCATACTTATGATTCTTATTTCTTTTCTGTTATGCACAGTAACTACTTACATTGGTACCAATTCGTGATTGTTTCTTTGTGTGCACCCCACCATATTGCAAGTGTGGCCTTGAGTGCCATATCGAGTGCTAATAGTTTCTGATTTTCTAACACTTCATCCTCATACTGTGACAATAATAATTCTAGATCATTTACTTCGTGGAAAATAGGTGGTTCCCTTATCTTCGTGCCTACCCATCTTACTGTGTGGTCTATTCTTGCACACCTTCTTGTGGAAACTTCATGTAGCCTTTCTTTCCAGACTCTAAACCTGTATCTGAGTATGTTGCACATGAATTAATGATCCTCCAACTAAGTATCCCATCTGCAGTTGGGTTTATGTAATCCTCATCATGCACAGTTGTTCTATACAAATGGATAACTTCTTCTAATTCTAAGCAAGTAGGTTCTACAAACCTTTCCCCTTCTGATGGGTCCAATGGTGAGATGACCCTATATTCTCCTGACTCAATTGTCATTTTTTGTGTATTTAAATTGATTATGGCCTGGTTATCAAACGCCCAATCCAAGCCAAGTAATGTTGTATATGGTGTTGTGTCATCCACTATTTCAATCACTTCAAAGTTTTCTTTAGTGTGCACTCCATCCAAGTCTATTGTTACTCCTTCCAGTCTACCAATTGGAAGAACTCTGTGTTGGTTTTCTAGTTTCAGCTAGACAGCTGAATATCCTAATGTGGGTTCTCCCATACATTGCCATGTCTTCTTGGGTAATACATTGACTTTAGATCCTTGATCCAGTATGATATCTCCCATGTTGTATGATATCCTTGATCCTTTCTTTGCAGCGCAGTTTAAGTTGACACAGTGTCTTGCTTCATGAATTCTTGTCTGGCTTGTTTAAATATTCCCTTTTCATTCTATGCAAAGCACTATCTCCTTAGTTTGACATTTTTCTTTACCCACTGGTGTTGTACTGGTTCTTATCAGACTCCTTTGTTTCCCATTTTATCTCCTCCGCGCATAACTATGTTGATGTTCCATCCTTCATCCCTTGCTTTGGCTTAAATCCATTGAACATTTTGGTTGTTCTAATTCCTGTTTTCCTGGATCTTCCCTAGTAACGTAGGACATTCTTCCATGTCATGATTCGATGCATGACAATACATACAAGTTTCTAGTGGAAGTGGACATTCTCTTGCATAGTGTCCCGGTTGTTGACAGTTGTGACATACCACTAGTCATCTACCTCTTCCAAAGCCTCCTCTCACTCGTCATCCACCTCTGTAGCCATCTTGATCTCCTCTCATAATTTTATACTGAGGCACCTAATTGTATTGCACGGTATTGTACTAAGGTTGCGTTGTGTTGTACTGTGGATGCAAGGTATTATATGGTTGTTGTGCAACATTATACTACTATTTCACATTGTTGTATGGGGCTAGAACTTGGTTAAATTGTGGTGCAGATTTCCCAGTCATCATTTCTACCTGCACCCTATATGAATCTGATGTCATCTCTCGTATCAAATTCATAGTTCTACAATATTTGTCGTCGTGGCCCACTGAATTGCAAAAGTTGCAATATGAACTCTTTGGGATTGTCTAGTATTTCTACATCATTGGGCAGTGATATGGATCATGGTCCAATTTCTTTCATATTTCACACCATAGTCCTCCTGTTGGTAACGGATTTGTCATTCTTGTTTCCATATACTACGCGAATGTTGGACATTCGTTCTTTTAGTGTACTTTCATCATGCATGTGGTACACCAAACAACTTCTCATTTTTCCTTACTTTTGTTTTCATTCAGCTGGAACATTAAGTTCTTCAAATCCTCCTTCATTTCTTCAATGGTTGGATCCGTCTGTTGATATTGGTTTTCTTCCAGTTGCAGGGCTACATGCAGAGCCTTTGCTTGTGTTTGAAACTTCTATTGTCGCAATGGGTATTTTAAGTGTGGTAGCAGTGAATTGACGAACAGGTGATTGTGCTTCATATTGGTCATGAGATATTTCAACTTTCCTTTTAGTCACTTGAATCTATGGTCAATATTCCATACAGATTCTCCTGGTTTCTGTCTAATTTCTATCATCTCGTTCATGTATTGATATTTTGAACTTGGCTTCTGGAACTCATTTATCAACAATTTCTTGATGTTCTCAATTGTTTTGGATGTCTCTGGTGGATTGTTTATAGCTAAACTCATATACCGATCTAGTGTGTGATCCTTTAGTGTAATCGCTAGTTATGAAAGTTTAGTATCTTCGTATGTGATCTATTTTGCTTCCCAGATATTCTCATAGATAAACAAATGTTTTTTTGGGTCCTCCAACACTTCTTCTTTGATCTAGTAACCTGATGGTGGGATCGTGTCCTGCCATCATGAACGTTGAACTACTACCTCCATGCGGTGTAGATACTTGACTAGTGTTTCCTGAACTGGCTCCTCCAGTTGTTTTTCCTTGTGTAGATGTACTTCCTGTTGTATTTCTTCTCCCAAAATGCGGTTTCCTAAACAATGGTGTTCTCTTTAGTGTATTAGTCGCACATGGGTTTATGGGTTCCACACTGACATTAATATGGATAGGATTGTTTCCTTCACTTCCCTCTCTTGGACCTCTCATCTTCCTCTCATATGTTGTGCACATGATTTCCTCAATATTCTCCATAACCCAGATATGCTCTACCTCTTCTTCATCACTCTCCAAGCCTTCCCTCGCGACTAGAATCTTTTCTTTGTATTCACATTGTATTGATAGGGTAAACCATTGTGCATCTTTCCAGATGTCTCCATGATCCACTTGATCTGGTCACCATCCATCATGATTGGGTCCAAGGGTTCCTCCTTCTTTCCCTTATACATTCCTTCTTCCATTTCTCCTTCCATTTATCCTCTTTTTGTCAGTGCTTCCCCCCTTCCCCCATGTAAGCAGGGAAGTTTAGTTGTCTAACTCCATTGTCATTACCCCTTTTTTATATAGTAGTATATTAATATAAGTATACAATGATATAATATATCTTCCTCAAGAACCACATAGAAACTCTTGCTCTGATGCACTGTATCGACTACAAATTCTGTTATAAATCCTGCTACAATACTGTCGAGCCAAAAATCTACTACACGAGTGAATTTGTTGTTCACCTGTTGTAACTTCTCAATATGTACGAAGGTCCACTCTAAGTATTAGATCCGATTCGTTGCATGGTTATTCTTCAACCTTGATATCCACTCCTACAATAAGTGTGGAAAATCACAGAAAAAGACTTCATGCAAATCAGTAAACATGTATTTCTCAAGATATTTGTGCAGTGTTACTCTAGGATTTATGTTATCTTTCTGTGCAAACTCCATATATTTTATATTCAAACATTTTTTGATCTCTGATTTTGTGGGATTCCACAGTCTCAACATCCCCTTCGAGAATCTCATTCTTTTCTCCTTCTCATCATCTGCTTCAGTATTCTCTTGATCCACCTTCTGCAGATCTCACAAATTTTCAACAGATATCCTCTACTCAATCCTCTACTATTCCAACCAACGAAAACATAACCATTTGTTGGTTATTATTATTTATATGTCTGATTTTGTATCTTTAACTTGTTTGACCTAGGGTTCATGTCTACTAGGGTTCCAACAAAACATCTAAAACTATCGGCCCTCCTAGTAAACCAGAAGGCAATGCAGCACACAAACTGCATTGCGTAGTCTCACCTGAGATAGTCTTAATGGGTGGATGCAATAGTCATGTGTTTGTAGCCCAAGATTGAGTGGAGATCTGAGAAATGTGCGTTGAGAGTTCTGCTTTAACTTATTAACACAATAAAATGTCACTCACAATTATGCATGGAATATAATCAACTCATTCATTTACAATATCAACAACTACTGAAAATAGTAAGGAAACACATACATTCAATCACATAAAATAGTTTTTACTATAGTTCACCCCTGTCTGGGCTACGTCCACACAGATCTAGCTCTCAAGCTCTTTTATTATAGTAGTTCCAAAACTACAACGTCGCATGTTTTACAACACTTTTCAGTCGGGTCAAGATCTATTGTGAGGCAGACTAGATCTCACCATGCTCATCAACCCTTGATATAACCCTCAAGATCCACCCTTCGTACTCCACTACAGCTTAACAACTTACAAAATTAGGTCGTATAACAAAATATTAAAACTAGCTATCAAAACAAGACTCCTCCTCTAGACTCTCTATATCTCGTCTGACTCTAGTCTCTCTCTATGAGACCTAGGTATCTATATTTATATGTTTATGCTGCGCCAGGCATTACAATGTATTGCAAAAAACCTAACCCTAACGTCATTAGGTCTTCCATTCACGCATGCGTGTTGCTCTTCCTTCCAGTTGTTTCTTTCCTCGTACATGCCTTCCTTCCCAAAATAGCCTTTCTTTCTTCTTTGTCCTACTTCCAACAATGGTGTATACTCGTACCTTGGAAGACTATTTTTAAGACTTTAGGTGAAGTACGATCATCACATTTTTTATGCTCCTACACAACATATTGCACCACCCCTCAGACATTGGTACTTGCAGAGGATCAACTAGTTAACTCCATTGACTCCAGATATCCTCTTATTTTTATTTTGATACATAGCTCCACTGTGTATCTATTCATGGCTATGATCTATTTTCACATGGATCCACTATGTATTTCTCATGGGCATGATTGCTAATTTATATATCACATGGATCCACCATGTATTGTTTATGTCCATGGACATTAGTCATACTTTCATAAATTCCATGGATCTGAAGTGTACTTGGTTTGGTGGCCATGCTTACATCGCTCCTGAGCATGGGTATGCCTGACTTGGGAAGATAATACTCTTACTTGATATTTGTTGATGGTTTCTATTCTTGGATCAGTTGTTCGATAAATTTCATTGATCTACTTCATTGCATCCTCACCTCTCAGAGTTATAATGTATTTCGACCATCAGTTTCCCTTCTAACCTCACACATTATGGGGCATTTTTTATACCAAAATTTTCCACACCATTGCATTTGTGGGATGGATCAGTCATTTAACCTAGTTTTCAGATGAAAATCCCATCCTCCTGCATCAAATCATCTAAAAAAAGAACATTTTTGTTTCCATCCATGGGTCAATAGTGTGCAAACCATGGATGTTCGCACCTTTCTAGTGTGCAACTCAGAGATTCCCTAAAAAAATATGAAAAATAAAATAATTCCACTTTTTTCGGGAAGGGTTTCTGGTTGGGATCATTCCTAACCTCCCTTGAGCCCATACACAATGAAATTCAACCACCTCAATTCCTTGAGGATGGCATAAATAAGCCTTTGGGGGAATGTATGTGGAGGACAACCAAGGTTCAAAGTTACGCTGAAGAATTTGCAAGCTTCTATATCTCCCCTATCCTCTGAGTAACATCCCCTTGATTTTGGAACTTGCTTTTTAGTATTCATTTATCTCTCCTATGTGACTATAGGGTGTGTTCCTATCCCTATTGAGTCATTCAAGGAAGGGAAATCCTGTTGAGTTGATGCTTGAAGGACCATTGGAGGAACCTAGGTAAATGGCTTCGAGACAGTTCCAGCGGTTGGAGTCAAGTTGTAACCACCATTTCTACCATTTCTAATAAAAGAGTTATCTTTGCATCCATACTTGTGAGATATTGTTTAATTTACTTATGTATGTCAATTTGATTCATATATTTTAATTTATCTATATAATACATGTATAATTTGATCATATTACTGCCTTGTTGCATCATTTTCTTGATCTCCTTTTGCAGATTACTTTAGGAAGAGATCAGGAGAGTATTGAGGGTCAAGAGCGAGGAACAACATCAACCAATAGAATAAAAGGTGTGACATTCTTTCTTCTCTATCCTTACGTGGTTATTTAATTGGATGTTTGGTATTTGAGGGTGGGTTTTGTATTTTGTACATGCTCAATCTATGTTGTGATATGACCCAAAATCACAAGGGAAAAATCCCATAAATAAT
>JASDQU010101412.1:197981-212215 GCA_032191745.1 Picea mariana | reverse complement strand
TGATTCCTTCATGGTGAGCCAAATTTTACAAGAAGTGAGTATAACCATTGTGTTTATGGTATATTTAATATCATGGTGTTAACTACTATGCTTGTTGTAAGAAGAAGCATGTTTGAGATCAACATGTTTGCTCAGTTGGTTAGGGCATTTGATATGAAAGATATGGGAGTAGAAAAGTAAATCTTGGGCATGGAAATACACAGGGACGGTCAATATGGTAAGCTTGTTTATAACAAAAAAATTATGTGGTAAAGATACTCGGGAAATTTGGTATGAATAATGTGAAACTGGTAAAATCCCTTTGGCTTTCCATTGCAAGTTTTCTACAGGTTTATGTCCTAAGTGATGAAGAAGAAAAGGGTTATATATGTATCGATTATTATATGCTATTAAGAAGTGTTATGATTGCGATGGGAAATGGTCAACATTTCACATGAAATTGGTGTTGTCAGTAGATATATGGAAAAACTAAGTGAACGGGATGGAAATGGGTGCTTGTTGGGATAAATATATGCATTATTAATTACCAACATTAGATTATCAACCGAGGCTTGTAAGATTCGATGTGAAAGAACAGGAAATACATGATTGGAGCCTAGTGTATCATAATCTAAAGTCGACGACAATATGAACAAACTGAGAAAAGTAAAACAAACTACAGGAAATTAACACTAAGGATTCATCAATGAGACATAGAAATAACTTAGTGCTATAAAGGCTTAGATCACAGTCTTTCATGCACTCGGGGTGATGTTCGTGCGATTAATCATAAGTAGGTTACTTAAGTTTCTTATCCTTCAATGATTATTTCTTATAGCGGATCCACACTTAAATGCAAAAAAAAAGCAAGCAAATTGATGCAGGAGCATCACAAGCAAGCGCAAGTGGAAGATAGATGGATATGCACCAGCGCGCATTTTGAAGACATTTTGGAATTTAAAGATGAAACATTAATGTAATAGCTGGGAGGATGTAATTGTTCTTAAATGTTTTGGGGATTGTAATGTAGATCTTGTGCATTGCTCTCATCTGCTAGTTGGAGGCATTTAATGTAATAAATGTAAAGTAGTTGTAGACTTTAATTTCTATTAGATAGATTAGAGTTGTAGGAGGGAAAACTCAAGAAATCTCCCTCGTAGATGTATTATATCATAATTCTCAATTGTAAGAGAAAAAGTTGTAGAGAAAGAGAGCATAGGAGAGCAGAGAAGAAGAGAGATTGTAGAAGTTGCTTGAGAAGATACCTATTGCTATAGAAACCATGTAGATAAGCACTTGAATTAATATAAGAATGATTTAATTCAATATCATAGTGTTGTTATGGTTACTATTTGCATCTATTGAATGGTATGTTTACAATTTGATTATATTCTCTATTATGCATTTGTTTTAGTGCTTTATGTGTATGATTTCATGTTGAATGTATGAATCCTGTGAGAGGGAGAGTATAAGTTTGAATTTCTTCTTGTCCTGAGAATTCCTGCAAGGAGTGCAGTGAAAGTCCCCAAGGAGTGCATTGACAAGATTATGAGTTTTACCTCAGAAAATATCAGGAGAGATAGAGTTGTTCTTATAGCAACATAAGTGCAAGTATAGCACAGAGCCGTGCAAGGTGTGTGTAGGCCAGGTTGAAGTCTTAGAATTTTCCAACCCAAGGGAGTGGTTGAAGAACCTCTTTCGTAAGGAGTGCGCAGAGTTGGAGTGTTTGAATAATTGGAGATTATCATGAAGGCCGCAAGGAGTGTGTGAAATAATCCCTTAGAATCCTTGAGTTTGAAGTAAGAATCAAGATCATGAGAGATAGAGACTTGGAAATTTCAAATGAAGGATGAGGGTCAAAGTCACCTCGCAGAAACCAAGCTCAGGAGGAAAGACACCAATTGTTTGGTGAGGAGTCTTTGAGAGCCTAAACGAACGTTTAAATTTATCGGAGGGAGAAACAACGATTTTCCGTGGACCGTCGGATCCAAAATATCAGTGAAGAGGATAAGACCGAGTGTCTTTCAACACTCGCAAGCTCGAGAAAGATAATAATCGTTAGATCCCAAGGAGTGTGAACTATCGATTAGGCACTCTGAAATATCGACATTTCAGGAGTCGGGAGTGTGGAGGAAGCTATTCTCGGGAATCGCAAGTCACAAAATCCTGATAAGAGAAGGAAGGATCTAGAGCATTGGATCATGGGAAATTAGGACTGTCGATCTGTCATAAGGGTCATCGCGATTTCATATTTTGGGAGAAGGGGAGAGGCCCACTTCACAAATCCCCAATACGCGAAATCCCAACGCGATCTAGACTGTCAAATCATGGGAGAATCAGGATTGTTGATCTATGGCGAGGAAGTTTGCAGGCTCAGACTTCGGGACATAGGAGAAGAGTTATATCGCGAATTCCGGATACGCGAAACCTCGACGTGATCTAGACTATCATATCGTGGAGGAATAAAAAACATTGATATGTGGCAGGGAAATTTTGACATTTCGGATATCGAGAACATGGAGCAAAGGAACTTTACAAAGTCTCGACACACAAAATACCAACGTGCGTGAAGGTTGGGCCCCAGGTCGCAACCCAGGGTCACATCCGGAGAATTTAAGGGAGGAGCTTAGGACCGTTAGATCATTTTGGGATTTCACGAATCGAAAGAGTCTGGGTGCCTTGGAATGGAAGTCTCAATATCGCGAAACTTGATGCGCCTTTTGGAGTTAAGGCTGTGGTCAGGCCGGTGGTCATGTGGAGTGAAGGCTTGCACCGAAGTGCATGTTCGCACACCCAAATCTTAGAAAAGGACATGTGTTCTTTACATGTTTAAGGATCGAATAGGAACCGAGGAGCCATTTAGGCTTGGGAATAGGAATATCCAAAGACCAGGAGGTCAGCGGACGCTGCTGAGGTGGGGGTCTGCGTCATGTGGTATCAGAGCTTACAAATTTTGTTTTCTGTAGAGGGAAGAGGACAATTGTGATTGAATTCTACATGGAAAGATTGAAGCAATGCTGCCCAGAAGACGTCAAGAGAGACGCATGCCCGATATAGCCATGGAAATGGAAATGAGAGAACTATGTTCTCGATTGGATGCTATGGAGACAACACAGAGGCGAACGCATGATACTGGAGATATAAGTGAGGCTTAAAGTGAGAATGAAGATGGTACTGAAGAATAAGTTGTAACTGAATATGCTGCAGAGCAACGTCTATTCAAAGTTGTTGCAAGAATAGGGGCCAGAGAAAAAATGGACATCCCGATGTATGAAGGCAAATTGGGCGTTGAGGAGCTGCTAGATTAGTTTATAGCTCTATATAAATACTTAGACTATGAGGATATAGAAGATGATAAGAAAGTAAAGCACACATTCATTAGAATGAAAGGGTATGCAACACCGTGGTGGGATGAACTGTAGGCTGAGAGGCATTGCAAAGGAAAACAAAGAATTAAAAGTTGGGATAGTATGGTCGCCAAGATGAAAGCCAAATTCATACCCATATATTATCAAATCAATATGTTTTAAAGAATGTAGAAATTGAGATAGAAAGGGATGACAATGAAGGAATACACTGAGGAATTTTACAGACTAAACATCAGAGTTGGTCATCGTGAGAGTGATGATGAAAAAGTCTCCAGATACATGAATGGCCTGAGATATGAGATTTAGGATGAGATGAGCATGGTGACAATCAGGAATGTGGAATATGCTTATCATATTGCTTCAAAGGTAGAAGTGAAATTGGCCCAAAAGAAAGGTCAAAGAGGCAGAGCTAGAAGACAGGGCAGAGGTAGAAGTCAGAGTAGAGGCAAAGAAATTGCTCAGGACAGAGTACAGAAGCCCAAGGATGAAGAAACAAAACCTCATAACCACCCAGAAAGGGGAGAAAGCTCACAGGGAAGACAATATGCTAATAGGAACAGTTTTTCCTCGAGAAAGAGGAAGAAGAAGAGGCAGATGAGGTGAAATAAAGTGTTTTGTCTATGGAAATATCAGACACAAATATTTTGAATGTCCTGATAGAAAAGGATATGGAGGAGGAGAATCTCACATTTCAAAAGCACAAAGGAAAAATGTTTAGGAAGAATATGCAGAAGGTGGAAAATCCTTACTGATGGGGAAAATTATCTTGAAGCCAGAGAAAGAAGTGGAGAATCTAGTCCAGAGAAACAATTTGTTTATAACTACTTGCAAGACCAAGGATAGGGTATGCAAGTTAATAGTTGAAAGTGGAAGCACAGATAATTTAGTATCCATAGAGATGGTGGAAAATCTAGAATTGGAGACAGTTGCACATCCAATCCCATACAAGGTTTCATGGTTGCAAAAAGGACATCAGGTAACAGTCACTAAACAATGTTTAGTTGAATTTAATATAGGGGGATATAGAGAGGAGATTTTATGTGATGTTATTCCCATGGATGTCTATCATCTTTTGTTGGGGAGGCCTTGGCAATATGACATAAATGTTATTCATGATGGGAGAAAGAACACATACACCTTGGAGAAGAATGGTAGGACACATATGTTGCTGCCAATTGAAGACAAGAAGGTGAAGGAAGAAACAAGAAATACTATAGTTCTCATGAGTGGGAAGGAACTTCTGGATGAAGTCAAGAAGGATGAATAAATGAAGTTTGTTGTGGTGATAAAACCTAGAGTCATCTTGACCAGTACCTAAATAGATGATCTACCTGAGGAGATTTAGGAATTGCTGGAGAATTTCACTGATATAGGGGTGGATGATTTACCTTGTTCGTTTCCACCTATCATGAGTACAAGCCATCACATTGACCTTATACCAGTAGAGATTTTACCAAACAAAGCAGTGGATGGACTAGTGCCGCAAGAGAATGAATAAGTCAAGAAGCAAGTCTAGGATTTGATGAACAAAGACTTGGTTAGATAAATCTTGAGTCAATGTGTTGTACCAACACTGTTAAGTCTAAAGAAATATGGTGGATGGAGGATGTGTATAGAATCAAAGGATATAAACAAAATTACCATCAGGTATATATTTCCTTTACCCAATATGGATGACTTTATGGATTACTTGAGTGGGGCAAAGTTTTTTTCAAAAATTGATTTGAAGAGTGGATATCATCAGATTAGAATGAGGGAAGGTGATGAATGGAAGATAACATTCAAGATGAATGAAGGATTATATGAATGACTTGTCATGTCATTTGGCTTGACAAATGCACCAAGTACTTTTATGAGACTGATGAACAAAGTCTTGAAAGATTTCATTGGGAATTTTGTAATTGTGTATCTTGATGATATACTGATCTTCAGTAATGCCGAGGAAGAAAATTTGAGGCATTTAACTCTAGTGATGAGGAGGTTGCAGTAAGAGAATTTGTTGATAAATCTGAAGAAGTCGTCTTTCATGAAGACATAACTCATTTATTTGGATTTTTTGATCTCTTCGAATGATTTGAAGATGGATCCTGAAAAGGTAAGAGTAATCAAAGAGTGGTCGTCACCAAGGAATATCTTTGAAGTCAAAAGCTTCCATGGACTAGCCAGTTTTTACATGAAGTTCATCGGAAATTTTAGTGGAATTTGTGCACTAATGATGGACACAGTGAAGAAGAGACATAAATATTTACATTCGACATAGGAAGCGGAGAAAAGTTTCAATTTGTTAAAGGAGAAGATAATTGGATAGCCAGTTCTGGTTATGCCAAATTTCAGTAAGACATTTCAAGTGAGATATGACGCAAGTGGATTTGTGATTGGAGCAGTCTTAAGTCAAGACAATAGACCAGTTGTATACTTCAGTGAGAAGATGAATAAGACCAAGATGAAATATTCCACATATGATAAGGATTTTTATGCAGTCATACAAGCATTGAAGAAATGGAGGCACTACTTGGTTCCAAAAGAGTTCATTTTGTATAGTGACAACGAGGCCCTACAGTTTATAACTAGACACGAGAAACTGAACCAGAAACATGAAAAATGGGTTGAATTTATGCATAACTTTACTTTTGTTATAAAGCACATTTATGGAAATGCTAACAAGGTTGTGGATGCATTGAGCAGGAAATGGTTGATTCTCCAGGCATTTCATGTGAATACATTAGTTTTTGATAACCTTAAGGAAATGTATAGAGATGATTCATATTTTAAGGATGCTTATGAAGCATGTGAGAATCTTGTTCTGAGAGACATAAGCCAATGGATTGAATATTTAATTCAGGATGAATTGTTGTTCAAAGGAATTCAATTGTGAATCCTGAAGAGTTGCGTGAGAGAAAACCTTTTAAAGGAAAAGCATAGTGGAGGATTGGTTGGACATTTCGGCCATGTTAAACATTCATGCAACTGAACAATTTGTATGATTGGCCAGGGATGAGGATGGATGTCAAGAAATTTGTGAACAAATGTAGAATTTACCAGCACGCAAAGGGGAAAAGACAGATTACTGGATTATATCAACCATTCCCAATACCAGAGAGGTCGTGGGATATGGTAAGCATGGATTTTGTGTTAGGACTGTCTGTTGAGTATGTGTTATATTATTTGCATGTGTGTGTGTGTGGGCGCGTCAAATACGACAATTGTGTCTGATGATCCCTTCACCATTCATGTTTTTGGGCAGTTTTTTGCTATTTTTAGCAAATTTTTCTATTTTTAGCAAACTTTGCTATTTTTAGCGGATTTGTAAATTAATCCCGGATTAAGGGATTAGGGTTTTGGTATCTACGGAATACCTAAAAAAATTGTATATATTGTATGGTGAATGGTGAAATTCGATATAATGAAAATAAGAAAGGTTTTCCCGGTTGAGGGTTTCCGATATAAAATCTTTGTGTACTTTGTGTATGAGCCATTGATTAATTTTTGTATTGCTTAAGAATCTATATGCATTTCTTTACTTCACAGGTTTAAAACCTACACTGTCGAAGATACACATAGGTTATGATTCCATATTCATGGTAGTCAAAAGATTCTAAAAAATGATACATTTCATTCCATGTCAGAAGACTAGTGATGTAACACACATTGCGAATATGTTTTTCAAATAAGTTGTTCGACTTCATGGTTTACCCAAGAGTATTGTTTCAGATCGAGATACCAAATTCGTTGGTCATTTCTGGAGGACACTATGGAAAATGCTGGGGACAAATTTATCTTTTAGCTCAGCATATCACCTTCAAACGGATGGACATACTAAGGTAGTAAATCTAAGCTTGGGAAACTTATTTAGGAGTTTAGTGGTTGAACATCATAGTCAGTGGGATTAGATTCTATCGCAAGCAGAATTTTCATATAATTACTCACCTAACTAGAGCATAGGATAGATCCCATTCTAGTTAATGTATGGAATGTAGCCAAGAGGAGTATCCGAGTTGGGAGACTTAGAGAAGAGTGAGTTCAGAAGTGTTGGAGAAAAATATTTTGCAGCAAAGATGGAGGAGCTCCACAGTAAGATTAAAGAGCGGTTGCAAAGTTCCAACCAGGAATACAAGCGCATAACAGATCAACACAAAAGAGAGATTCAATTCGAAGTGGGAAATTTAGTCCTAGCACACCTCAGGAAAGAAAGGTTCCCAAGGGGAACATATAATAAACTAAAGATGAAGAAGATAGGGTCATGTAAGATTCTCAGAAAATTTGAGGCAAATGCTTATGAAATAGAATTGCTAGATGATGTGGGAATATCACCCATATTCAACGTAGAAGATCTATATCCTTACAGAGTAGATGAAACAGATGGGGCAAAGAATCAAGGGGTAATTCAGTGGGTCAAGCCTATGCCTGTAGCTGAAAAGACATAGATGGAAAAGATCATTGATCAAAGAGTTGGCAAGAAGACTTGGAGGAAGACATATTTTGAATATTTAGTAAAGTGGAAGGGACACCCGAATGAAGATGCCAGTTGGGAAAGCGAAGCAAATATATAGAAAAATGGAAAGATGGTGCAAGAGCTCATGGACAGGAGTCCATGAATTTTTCAACCAGAGGAGTATGATGTAGGAGCATCGCAAGAAATCACAAGTGGAGGACAGTTGGATACGCACCAATGCGCATTTTGAAGACATTTTGAAATTTAAAGATGAAACATTAATGTAATAGCTAGGAGGATGTAATTGTTCTTAAATATTTTGGGGATTGTAATGCAGATCTTGAGAATTGATCTCATGTGCCAGTTGGAGGCATTTAATGTAATACATGTAAAGTAGTTGTAGACTTTAATTTCGATTAGATAGATTAGAGTTGTAGGAGGAAAAACTCAAGAAAGATCCCTCGTAGATGTATTGTATCATAATTCTCAATTGTAAGAGCAGAAGTTGTAGAGCAAGAGAGAATAGGAGAGCAGAGAAGAAGATAGATTGTAGAAGTTACTTGAGCAAATAGTTGTTTCTATAGAATCCATGTACAGAAGCACTTGAAGTAATATAAGAATGCTTTGATTCAATCTCATGGTGTTTTTATGGTTATTGTTTGCATCTATTGAATGGTATGTTTAAATTTTTCTATATGCTCTATTATGCATTTGTTTTAGTGCTTCATGTGTATGATTTCATGTTGAATGTATGGATCCTATGAGAGGGAGAGTATAAGTTTCAATTTCTTCTCGTTCTGAGAATTCCTGCAAGGACTGCAGTGAAAGTTTGCAAGGAGTGCATTGACAAGATTCTGAGTTTTACCTCAGAAAATCTCAGGAGAGATTGAGTTGTTCTTATACCAACAAAAGTGAAAGTATAGCATAGATTCATGCAAGGTGTGCATAGGCTAGGTTGAAGTATTAAACTTTTCCAAGCCAAGAGAGCAGTTGAATAACTTATGTCGCAAGGAGTGCGCAGACTTGGAGTGTTTGGATAATCAGAGATTATCGTGAAGTCCACAAGGAGTAGTGCATACAAGAATCCCTTAGAATCCTTGAGTTTGTAGTAACAATCAATATCATGAGGGATAGAGACTTGGAAAGTTCAAAGGAAGGACAAGGGTCGAAGTCACCTCGCAGAAACCAAGCTCACGAGGAAAGACACCAATTCTTGGGTGAGGAGTCTTTGAGAGTCTGCACGGATGGTTGAAATTCTTAAAGGGAGAAACAACGTTTTTTTGTGGACCGTTGGATTCAATAGATCATTGGAGAGGATAAGACCGACTATCTTTCAACACTCATTAGATCAGGAGAGATAACAATCGTTAGATCCCGAGGAGTGTGAGTCGTCGATTGGGCACTGCAAAATATCAACATTTCAGGAGTCGGGAGTGTGGAGGAAGTTGTTCTTAGGAATCGCGAGTCGTGGATCCCGATAAGATAAGGAAGAATATGGAGCGTTGGATCAAGGGACTTTGGGACCATTTATCTGACATAAGGTTCATCACGATTTCATATTTCGGGAGAAGGGGAGAGGGCCACTTCACAAATCCTCGATATGTGAAATATTGACATGATCTGGACCATCAGATCGTGGGAGAATCAGGACCGTTGATCTGTGGCGAGGAATTTTGTGGGATCGTACTTCGGGACAGAGAAGAAGAGTTACATCACGAATCCCTAATACGCAAAACCTCGATGCGATCTGGACCATCAAATCGTGGAGGAATCAACATCGTTGATCTGTGGCAGGGAAATTTCAACATTTTAGATATCGGGAAAAGGGATCAAAGGAACTTTACAAAGTCTTGACATGCGACATCCTGACGTGATCGAAGGTTGGGCACCATGTCACAGTCGATGGTCACATGAGGAGAATTTAAGGGAGGAGCTCAGGACTGTAAGCCCGTTTCGGGATTTTAGGAATTGGAAGAGTCGGGGTGCCTTGGAACGGAAGTCCCGATATCGTGAAACCCAACGCACCTTTTAGAGTTAAGGTTGTGGTCACATCGATGGTCACATGGAGTGGAGGCTCGCATCCAATTGCATGCTCGCATGGGCAGATCTTAGAAAAGGACATGTGGTCTTTACGTGTTGAAGGTTCCAGCAGGAACCGAGGAGCCATTTTGGCTCGGGAATAGGAAGATTCAAAGACGGGGAGGTCAACGAACCTTGCTGAGGTGGGGGTATGCATCACAAATGGAAATGAATTCAATTGACAGGAAATAAACTAATCAACTTGGGATGAATCCTATCACAGGGAGGTCATATCTCATGAGTTAGACCTTTAATATTTACTTTGGTGATTAAAATTGCAAGCTTGCAATAAAAATCCAAACAAAATGAAGTACTAAAACAAAGCTCTGTGATCAACAATTTATTGCAAAGATATATCCTAAAATAAAAAGATTAAATTATGTCCTACAAAATGATAACAAAAGAATTCATCAATAACATAAACAAGAGAGAAAATTGGTGCAGAAATAAGTGAAGACCAGTACAGAATAGTGCATAAACAAAATTTATTAAGAATGAAAATAAATCTATAAGCAATCTAAACCTAAACTGTAGAAATATCAAGCAAATTTAAAATCACACATCCTAAACTCGAGATCTATCCTCAAATAAGTACATCAAACATAATGAAGCAGTTTGGAAAAGAATGAGCTAAAATTCATAAATATAGAATAAAAACAAATGAAATGCTTATGCAATAAAATGCAAGTGTCAATTCTGTATTAAAGAGGATTGAATGTAAAATGGTTTAAAAATGAACATTCTTTGGAAGTCAGATCTTCAATATAAAACTTAACAAATAATGTTTAAAATAAATGATGTATGCATAGAGCACGATTGATTCAAGAGATTGAATGTAAATAAAGAAAGTGAAATGGAACCTTGTGTTGATAGTCATTTGGATTGTAAGACTTAGGTATATTCAAGAACACAAGGAGTGAAAGAGTAGTGAAAGAAAATGGATGAGTTCTCTATACAATGAAATGTTGTGTGACAATGTATCAATTATGAGTGCAGAAAATGAAGGAAGAATGTGCACACTATCTTTTTCTTTCCTTGTAAATAATACATGTAGAATTAATTATAAGTTTTTGTGTGTTTTTATTTTAAAGAATTAATTTGAATACTCAACTGAATACTAATGCTCTATTGAACATGTTTTGACACAATTAAAAAATGAAATGAAGGATTCAAAACGAGGTTTGAAAGAGACAATTCGATAAGTAAAGTGAGGAAAATAAGAGTGTGATTAATGGAAATGAATGGGTGATTGAAATAGGTGTGATAGTGGATAAGAGGGAAGGAATTAAAGCAAGTCGTTGGGCATAAGTTCACTGATCAAATGAGCGCTAAACAAAGAGACAGAGCATTACAGAAAACTTGTGGATTGGAAGCATATAAATAGGAATTTAATTAAAATTGAATGTAGTATGATGATGCCTAGAGTGGGAGAGTATTAATTCGAGTTGTGTAACGAAAACCAATTTCAAAATAAAACCAAATTGCATAATAGAAGCACAGAGTGTATGAAAATTAAATCAATCAAATTCATAAACTAATTAATATAATAAATAACAAAACGGATATACACAGATCGAGGGGCCCTACCCGACCTAGGCATGGTCCTGAAAGAATAGTTCATATATGAAGGATTCATAATGTCTTCAACAATCAATAATTTCCATTTATTAAAAAATATCAGTTTCTTCATTACAAAGCAATAGATCCACACTTTCCCATATAATATCACACCTCATATTCAATAACAATGAAGATTGTGATGATAAAAAATGGTCTCCTTCTCATCCCTATGAGGCTCTTATGTGTACATGAAATCCATGGAGGAATGGATAAAACTGAATTCCCCAACTCAGATTTTGGTTAAAACCAATTTTACAATTTTTGGAATGAAATCACAAAAATCTGAGTTTTTCACCAATTTGGGAAGATTCGAGTGAGCGATCCCCCCATATATTCCAAAAAAAATCGAATTTTGAGAACGTGATTCCATAGTACTCAATTTTACACATTATAGACAAAACCCATTTCGTATAATTTCTAGATCTGATACCATATGCACGAAAATCAAGCCGCAAGTTGGCAATTTGAGATTTTTACTTGTTTTTGCAAAATCATTCCCCTCGAGCTGGAGCTCCACACGTGCAATATGGGTGGATTTCAACAACTATGTATGCATTTAGACGTCTCTCTAGACAAAACCCATTTCCCCGATATTTCTCTAGAAACATTCCAAAATTTTTAACTATATTTGGTATCAAATGCTTGTAGGATGTTGGTATCAGATGAGCATAGGTGAAAAATAAACAGTGGTACTAGATGATTTCAGGTACCGGATGAGCGCAGTTACTGAATCACTATAAAACCTTCGGGTACTAGATGACTTGGAGTGTGATTAATGGATGAGCGTAGGTATTGGATGATTGTAGAACCTTCTGGTATCAGATGACTTGGAGTGTGATTATCGAATGACCTTGAGTCTCATGTTAGAACCTTGTCTTAATTTTCTTTCCAAAACAAGGATATTATATGAAATAAATCACATAGATAACTATTCTAACTATCAATAAACCATAAAAATCATAGGTTAAACGTTTATTACCTCATATACACCAAGAGATAGCCAAATGAGTGTATCATTGAGCAAAATGAATGGATTAATCATAGTTTTAGGAAACATATTCAATATAGGTCGGAAAAGTAAGATGTATGTGGATTTCAAAAAGGAGACCCAAAGTTTCCCCCATGCCTTATCCTTTGCATGTCCTCATGCAACAATGATCTTCAAAATTTCAAAACCCCAACCGAACGGTCTCACCATCACAATTTTGTGCAAAGGCCTTTGGACATTTCATCATGGTTCCCTTGAAATTGTTCTAGAAATGGGTACCCATCCAGCCCTTTCAAACTTTTCTTTTCATGTCATATATTCCTCCGTCTCTCAAAACACCATAAATAAAGGTTCATGGCGATCAACCCCCATGCCTGTCTTGAAAGAAATTCTTAATTTTAATGATGTGAACCAGAGTTTATACGAGAGGAGGGTTTGGTACCATAACAGAGTAACAGGCCTAAGTAGAGTAACGAACACGAGTATCAAAGGTAGTATAATGAAAAATCTTCGTTAATAACATAATGGTTATAATGATGCTCATATGAATGGAGACACCATTAAGATGAGCATCTAATGTAATAATGCTCAATTATGGTTATGATGTCAACAGGGTAGTATGAAATGACATGCTTGGATATTTGTATTCATGAGTAATAGATTAGAGTTGTTAGTGATTTGACATTAAGTCTTATCCAATCTTTTGTGAAAAATAATTAGGAGAAAGGGTTGGATGTGACTCTAGTATTTGGCCAAGAGATTTCACAAATGACTTTTAACTCGTAGGTATTTTAGCTATATTACCTTTAAAATAAAAGTGATATAGTTATAGTATAGATCTCATTTGAATAAAGGAACACATAAAATAATACATCCCAAGATTATTAACTCGTCTCTTATCCAAGTGTATAGAGATATAGGTATTTTTTCTTAGGTAGGGTGAATTACACATATTGAGGGTCCTATTTCCATGCAAACCTATTCATTTTAAAGATACAACCCTAACTTGGATACTATAAGGTTCTTCAGAACATCATTCGAGAGATATAAAGGTCATCTCCTAGGTTTGATTTGATAATGACTGCTTCAGAATGATACCCAAGGGTTTTTTATTTAGTTTTAGTTGTGCCTATTTATGTTTTTGAACTCCCTTTACCCGACATAGACCTGCTTCCAACAAGTCTATTCAGTACCCTGGTAAGTTTACCTTAGTACCATATAAGCATGGCCTCACTGCCAGCAGGTCAGTTCAGTACCCTGACAGATTTACACAAGTACTTACTGATACTTCCTTTTATTATACTACTCAAAACATTTAGAATGATGTATACTCTTCATTGACAACTTTAGAGTATAAGGAAGGCAGGCGATACAAGAGTGTTTTATATTTATTAGGAACATAATTGATTATTTTTATTTATCCCAAGGGTGACATCATCCACATTACCCTTAAATATCAACTATTCAATGTATAATGGAACATCTTGGATAATGAATAAGAGGCCCCTCTAGTTAATCCTGTTAGGATTCTCATTAATGTCCATTGAGGTTTTACAGGAGTGGTCCACCACATGAAATTTTTCATCAATTCCACCTAAGAGAAGCTTATAATAGAAACTTGGATAAGAGCTTGTTGAATCAACTAAGTCAGTATTAGACATAATGGTGTCCATTTTTCAATGGATGTTTCAATTATTAATCACTTTTTTAGAAGGATGAGGTAATAAGATAGACGTACCTATGATCATATAGAGTTGAATGTGAAAAT
>JASDQU010101412.1:164651-197832 GCA_032191745.1 Picea mariana | reverse complement strand
TGTAGATCTTTAACGTCGCTCTCATCTGCTAGTTGGAGGCATTTAATGTAATAAATGTAAAGTAGTTGTAGACTTTAATTTTGATTAGATAGATTAGAATTGTATGAGGGAAAACTCAAGAAAGCTCCCTCGTAGATGTATTGTATCATAATTCTCAATTGTAAGAGCAGAAGTTGTAGAGCAAGAGAGCATAGGAGAGCAGAGAAGAAGAGAGATTGTAGAAGTTGCTTGAGCAAATACCTATTGCTATAGAAACCATGTAGATAAGCACTTGAATTAATATAAGAATGATTTGATTCAATCTCATAGTGTTGTTATGGTTACTATTTGCATCTATTGAATGGTATGTTTACAATTTGATTATATTCTCTATTATGCATTTGTTTTAGTGCTTTATGTGTATGATTTCATGTTGAATGTATGAATCCCGTGAGAGGGAGAGTATAAGATTCAATTTCTTCTCATCCTGAGAATTCCTGCAAGGAGTGCAATGAAAGTCCCCAAGGAGTGCGTTGACAAGATTCTGAGTTTTACCTCATAAAATATCAGGAGAGATAGAGTTGTTCTTATAGAAACATAAGTGCAAGTATAGCACAAAGCCATGCAAGGTGTGTTTAGGCCAGGTTGAAGTCTTAGAATTTTCCAACCCAAGGGAGCGGTTGAAGAACCTCTTTCGCAAGGAGTGCACAGAGTTGGAGTGTTTGGATAATCAGAGATTATCGTGAAGGCCACAAGGAGTGTGTGAAATAATCCCTTATAATCCTTGAGTTTGAAGTAAGAATCAAGCTCATGAGCGATAGAGACTTGGAAATTTCAAATGAAGGACGAGGGTCGAAGTCACCTCGCAGAAACCAAGCTTAGGAGAAAAGACACCAATTGTTTGGTGAGGAGTCTTTGAGAGCCTAAACGAATGGTGAAATTATCAGAGGGAGAAACATCGATTTTTCGTGGACCGTCAGATACAGTAGATCAGTGAAGAGGATCAGACCGAGTGTCTTTCAACACTCACAAGCTCGAGAAAAATAACAGTCGTTAGATCCCAAGGAGTGTGAACTATCGATTAGGCGCTCTGAAATATCAACATTTCAGGAGTCAGGAGTGTGGAGGAAGCTATTCTCGAGAATCGCGAGTCGCGAAATCCTGATAGGAGAAGGAAGGATCTGGAGCATTGAATCATGGGAAATTAGGAACGTCGATCTGTCATAAGGGTCATTGTGACTTCATATTTCGGGAGAAGCTGAGAGAGCCACTTCACAAATCCCCGATACACGAAATCCTAATGCAATCTGGACCGTCAAATCGTGGGAGAATCAGGATTGTTGATCTGTGGCGAGGAAGTTCGTGAGCTCAAACTTCGGGACATAGGAGAAGAGTTATATCGTGAATTCTCGATACAGGAAACCTCGACACGATCTAGACTGTCATATCGTGGAGGAATCAGAATCATTGATATGTGGCGAGGAAATTTCGACATTTCAGATATCGGGAACAGGGAGCAAAGGAACGTTACAAAGTCCCGACACACAAAATACCAACGTGCTTGAAGGTTGGGCCCCAGGTCGCAATCGAGGGTCACATCAGGAGAATTTAAGGGAGGACCTCAGGACTGTTAGATCGTTTCTATATTTCGCGAATTGAAAGAGTCTGGGTGCCTTGGAATGGAAGTCTCAATATCACGAAACCCGACGCGCCTTTTGGAGTTAAGGCTGTGGTCAGGCCGATTGTCATGTGGAGTGGAGGCTTGCACCCAAGTGCATGTTCGCGCATGCAAAACTTAGAAAAGTACCTACGGTCTTTACGTTTTTAAGGCTCCAGCAGGAACCGAGGAGCCATTTAGGCTCGAGAATAGGAATATCCAAAGACCAGGAGGTCAATGGACACTGCTGAGGTGGGGGTCTATGTCAAGTGGTATCAGAGCTTACAACTTTTGTTTTCTATAGAGGGAAGAGGACAATTGTGATTAAATTCTACGTGGACAGATTGAAGCAATGCCACCCAGAAGACGTCAAGAGAGACGCATGCCTGATACAACCATGGAAATGGAAATGAGAGAACTCTGTGCTCGATTGGATGCTATGGAGACAACATAGAGGCGAACGCCTGATACTGGAGATATAAGTGAGGTAGAAAGTGAGAATGAAGATGGTACTGAAGAAGAAGTTGTTACCGAAGATGCTGTAGAGCAACGTCTATTCAAAGTTGTTGCAAGAATAGGGGCCAGAGAAAAAATGGACATCCCGATGTATGAAGGCAAATTGGGCGTTGAGGAGCTGCTAGATTGGTTTATAGCTCTAAATAATTACTTCGACTATGAGAATATAGAAGAAGATAAAAAAGTAAAGCACACATTCATTAGACTGAAAGGGTATGCAACATTGTGGTGGGATGAACCGTAGGCTGAGAGGCATTGCAAAGGAAAACAAAGAATTAAAAGTTGGGATAGTATGGTCACCAAGATGAAAGCCAAATTCATACCCATATATTATCAAATCAATCTGCTCTAAAGAATGTATAATTTGAGACAGAAAGGGATGACAATGAAGGAATACACTGAGGAATTTTACAGACTAAACATCAGAGTTGGTCATCATGAGAGTGATGATGAAAAAGTCTCTAGATACATGAATGGCTTGAGATATGAGGTTTAGGATGAGATGAGCATGGTGACAATCAGGAATGTGGAATATGCTTATTATATTGCTTCAAAGGCAGAAGTGAAATTGGCCCGAAAGAAAGGTCAAAGGGGCAGAGCTAGAAGTCAGGGCAGAGGTAGAAGTCAGAGTAGAGGCAAAGAAATTACCCAGGACAGAGTACAGAAGCCCAAGGATGAAGAAACAAAACCTCATAACCACCCAGAAAGGGGAGGAAGCTCACAGGGAAGACAATATGCTAATAGAAACACTTTTTCCTTGAGCAAGAGGAAGAGGAAGAGGCAGATGAGGTGAAATAAAGTGTTTTGTCTATGGAAATATCAGACACAAAGATTTTGAATGTCCTAATAGAAAAAGATATGGAGGAAGAGAAGCTCACATTTCAGAAGCACAAAGGAAAAATGTTTAGGAAGAATATGCAGAAGGTGGAAAATCCTTAATGATGGGGAAAATTATCTTGAAGCGAGAGAAAGAAGTGGAGAATCTAGTCCAGAGAAACAATTTGTTTATAACTACTTGCAAAACCAAGGATAGGGTATGCAAGGTAATAGTTGAAAGTGAAAGAACGGATAATTTAGTATCCATAGAGATGGTGGAAAATCTAGAATTGGAGACAGTTTCACATCCAATCCCATACAAGGTTTTGTGGTTGCAAAAAGGACATCATGTAACAGTCACTAAAAAATGTTTAGTTGAATTTAATATAGGGGGATATAGAGATGAGATTTTATGTGATGTTATTCCCATGGATATTTATCATATTTTTTTGGGGAGGCCTTGGCAATATGACAGAAATGTTATTCATGATGGGAGAAAGAACACATACACCTTGGAGAAGAATGGTAGGACACATATGTTGTTGCCAATTGAAGACAAGAAGGTGAAGGAAGAAACAAGAAATACTATAGTTCTCATGAGTGGGAAGGAACTTCTGGATGAAGTCAAGAAGGATGAATAAATGCAGTTTGTTGTGGTGAGAAAACCTAGAGTCATCTTGACCAGTACCTAAATAGATGATCTACCTGAGGAGATTCAGGAATTGCTGGAGAATTTCACTGATATAGTGGTGGACGATTTACCTTGCTCATTTCCACCCATCATGAGTACAAGCCATCACATTGACCTCATACCAGGAGCAATTTTACCAAACAAAGAAGTAGATGGATTGGTGCTGCAAGAGAATGAAGACGTCAAGAAGCAAGTCCAGGATTTGATGGACAAAGACTTGGTTAGATAAATCTTGAGTCAGTGCGTTGTACCAACACTGTTAAGTATGAAGAAATATGGTGGATGGAGGATGTGTATAGAATCGAAGGATATAAAAAAATTTACCATCAAGTATATATTTCCTTTACCCGAGATGGATGACTTGATGGATTACTTGAGTGGGGCAATGTTTTTTTCAAAAATTGATTTGAAGAGTGGATATCAACAGATTAGAATGAGGGAAGGTGATAAATGGAAGACAACATTCAAGACAAATGAAGGATTGTATGAATCACTTGTCATGCCATTTGGCTTGACAAATGCACCAAGTACTTTTATGAGATTGATGAACGAAGTCTTGAAAGATTTCACTGGGAATTTTGTAATTGTGTATCTTGATGATATATTGATCTTCAGTAAGGCTGAGGAAGAGCATTTGAGGCATTTAACTCTAGTGATGAAGAGGTTACAGCAAGAGAAGTTGTTGATAAATCTGAAGAAGTCATCTTTCATGAAGACATAACTCATTTATTTGGATTTTGTGAACTCTTCGAATGAGTTGAAGATGTATCCTAAAAAGGTAAGAGTAATCAAAGAGTGGTCGTCACCAAGGAATATATTTGCAGTCAGAAGCTTCCATGGACTAGCCAGTTTTTACATGAAGTTCATCGGAAATTTTAGTGGAATTTGTGCACTAATGATGGACACAGTTAAGAAGAGACATAAATATTTTCATTGGACATAGGAAGCAAAGAAAAGTTTCAAGTTGTTAAAGGAGAAGATAACAAGATAGCCAGTTCTGGTTCTGCCAAATTTCAGTAAGACATTTCAAGTGAGATATGACACAAGTGGATTTGTGATTGAAGTAGTATTAAGTCAAGAGAATAGACCAGTTGTATACTTCAGTGAGAAGATGAATGAGACCAAGATGAAATATTCTATGTATGATAAGGAGTTTTATGCAGCCATACAAGCATTGAAGAGATGGAGGCACTACTTGGTTCCAAAAGAGTTCATTTTGTATAGTGACAACGAGGCCTTATAGTTTATAACTAGACATGAGAAACTGAACCAGAAACATGAAAAATGGGTTGAATTTATGCAGAACTTTACTTTTGTTATAAAGCACATTTATGGAAATGCTAACAAGGTTGTTGATGCATTGAGAAGGAAATGGTTGATTCTGCAGGAATTTCATGTGAATACCTTAGTTTTTGATAACCTTAAGGAAATGTATAGAGATGATTCAGATTTTAAGGATGCTTATGAAGCATGTGAGAATCATGTTCTGAGAGACATAAGCCAATGGATTGAATATTTAATTCAGGATGAATTGTTGTTCAAAGGAATTCAATCGTGTATCCCGAAGAGTTGCGTGAGATAAAACCTTTTGAAGGAAAAGCATAGTGGAGAATTGGTTGGACATTTCGGCCATGTTAAACATTTGTGCAACTGAAAATTTTGTATTATTGGCCAGGGATGAGGATGGATGTCAAGAAATTTGTGAACAAATGTAGAATTTACCAACACGCAAAGGGGAAAAGATAGATTACTGGATTATATCAACCATTGCCAATACCAGAGAGGCCATGGGACATGGTAAGCATGGATTTTGTGTTAGGAATATCTGTTGGGTATGTGTTATATTGTTTGCATGTGTGTGTGTGTGGCATGTTAGATATGACAACTGTGTCTGATGATCCCTTCACCATTCATGTTTTTGGGCATTTTTTTGCTATTTTTAGCGGATTTGTAAATTAATCTCGGATTAAGGGATTAGGGTTTTGGTATCTACGGAATACCTAAAAACATTGTATATATTATATGGTGAATGGTAAAACTCGATATAATGAAAATAAGAAATGTTTTCCCGGTTGAGGGTTTCCGGTATAAAATCTTTGTGTACTATGTGTATGAGCCATTGATTAATTTCTGTATTGTTTAAGAATCTATATGCATTTCTTTACTTCATAGGTTTAAAACCTACACTGTCAAGGACACACATAGGTTTTGATTCCATATTCATGGTAGTCGAAAGATTCTAAAAAATGATACATTTCATTCCATATCAGAAGACTAGTGATGCAACACACATTGTGAATCTATTTTTCAAATAAGTTGTTCGACTTCATGGTTTACCCAAGAGTATTGTTTCGAATCGAGATACCAAATTCGTTGGTCATTTCTAGAGGACACTATGGAAAACGTTGGGGACAAATTTGTCTTTTAGCTCAGCATATCACCCTCAAACAGATGGACAGACTGAGGTAGTAAATCTAAGCTTGGGAGACTTATTGAGGAGTTTAGTGGTTGAACATCATAGTCAGTGGGATCAGATTTTGCCGCAAGCAGAATTTTCATATACTTACTCACCTAACCGGAGCACAGGATAGATCCCATTCCAGATAATGTATGGAATGCAGCCAAGAGGAGTATCTGAGTTGAGAGACTTAGAGCAGAGTGAGTTCAGGAGTGTTGGAGAAAAATATTTTGCAGCAGAGATGGAGAAGCTCCACAGTAAGATTAAAGAGCCGTTGCAAAGTTCCAACCAGGAATACAAGCGCATAACAGATCAACACAAAAGAGAGCTTCAATTTGAAGTGGGAAATTTAGTCCTAGCACACCTCAGGAAAGAAAGGTTCCCAAGGGGAACATATAATAAACTAAAGATGAAGAAGATAGGGTCATGTAAGATTCTAAGAAAATTTGAGGCAAATGCTTATGAAATAGAATTGCTAGATGATGTGGGAATATCACCCATATTCAACATAGAAGATCTATATCCTTACAGAGTAGATGAAACATATGGGGCAGAGAATCAAAGGGTAATTTAGTGGGTCAAGCAGATGCCTGTAGCTAAAAAGACATAGATGGAAAAGATCATTGATTAAAGAGTTGGCAAGAATACCTAGAGGAAGACATATTTTGAATATTTAGTCAAGTGGAAGGGACACCCGATTGAAGATGCCAGTTGGGAAAGCGAAGAAAATATACAGAAACATGGAAAGATGGTGCAGGAGCTCATGAATAGGAGTCCATGAATTTTTCATCCAGAGGAGTATGATGTAGGAGCATCACAAGAAATCGCAAGTGGAGGATAGTTGGATATGCACCAATGCGCATTTTGAAGACATTTTGAAATTTAAAGATGAAACATTAATGTAATAGCTAGGAGGATGTAATTGTTATTAAATATTTTGGGGATTGTAATGCAGATCTTGAGAATTGATCTCATGTGCCGGTTGGAGGAATTTAATGTAATACGTGTAAAGTAGTTGTAGACTTTAATTTCGATTAGATAAATTAGAGTTTTAGGAGGGAAAACTCAAGAAAGATCCCTCGTAGATGTATTGTATCATAATTATCAATTGTAAGAGCAGAAGTTGTAGAGCAAGAGAGCATAGGAGAGCAGAGAAGAAGATAGATTGTAGAAGTTGCTTGAGGAAATAGTTGTTTCTATAGAATCCATGTACAGAAGCACTTGAAGTAATATAAGAATGCTTTGATTCAATCTCATGGTGTTGTTATGGTTATTGTTTGCATCTATTGAATGGTATGTTTAAAGTTTTCTTATATGCTCTATTATGCATTTGTTTCAGTGCTTTATGTGTATGATTTCATGTTGAATGTATGAATCCTATGAGAGGGAGAGTATAAGTTTCAATTTCTTCTTGTTCTGAGAATTCCTGCAAGGATTGCAGTGAAAGTCCACAAGGAGTGCATTGACAAGATTCTGAGTTTTACCTCAGAAAATCTCAGGAGAGATTGAGTTGTTCTTATACCAACAAAAGTGAAAGTATATCATAGAGTCGTGCAAGGTGTGCATAGGATAGGTTGAAGTATTAGACTTTTCCAAGCCAAGAGAGAGGTTGAATAACTTATGTCGCAAGGAGTGCGCAGAGTTGGAGTGTTTGGATAATCAAAGATTATCGTGAAGTTCGCAAGGAGTGTGTGCAAGAATCCCTTAGAATCCTTGAGTTTGCAGTAACAATCAATCTCATGAGGGATAGAGACTTGGAAAGTTCAAAGGAAGGACGAAGGTCGAAGTCACCTCATAGAAACCCAACTCAGAAGGAAAGACACCAATTCTTGGGTGAGGAGTCTTTGAGAGTCTGAACAGATGGTTGAAATTCTCGGAGGGAGAAACAACGATTTTTTTGTGGACCGTTGGATTCAGTACATCATCGGAGAGGATAAGACCAATTATATTTCAACACTCATTAGATCGAGAGAGATAACAATCGTTAGATCCCAAGGAGTGTGATTCGTCGATTCGACGCTGCGAAATTTCAACATTTCAGGATTCGGGAGTGTGGAGGAAGTTGTTCTTAGGAATCGTGAGTCGCATATCCTGATAGGATAAGGAAGAATCTAGAGCGTTGGATCAAGAGACTTCAGGACCATCGATTTGACATAAGGGTCATCGTGATTTCATATTTTGGGAGAAGGGGAGAGGGCCACTTCACAAATCCCCGATACGCAAAATCTCGACATGATCTGGACCATCAGATCGTGGCAGAATCAGGACCATTGATCTGTGGTGAAGAACTTTGATGGATCGGACTTCGAGATAGAGAAGAAGAGTTATATCACGAATCCCTAATATGAAAAACCTTGATGTGATTTGGACCATCAGATCGTGGAGGAATCGGGATCGTTGATCTGTGGCGGGGAAATTTCGACATTTTAGATATCGGGAAAAGGGATAAAAGGCACTTTACAAAGTCTTGACATGCGAAATCCCAACGTGATCGAAGGTTGGGCACCATGTCACAACCGATGGTCACATGAGGAGAATTTAAGGGAGGAGCTCAGGACTGTAAGCCTGTTTCGGGATTTCAGGAATTGGAAGAGTCGAGGTGCCTTGGAACTGAAGTCTCGATATCGTGAAACCCGACGTGCCTTTTGGAGTTAATGTTGTGGTCATGCCGATGGTCACATGGAGTGGAGGCTCGTGTCCAAGTGCATGTTCGCATGGGTAGAGCTTACAAAAGGACCTGTGGTATTTACGTGTTGAAGGTTCTAGCAGGAACCGAGGAGCCATTTTGGCTCGGGAATAGGAAGATCCAAAGACATGGAGGTCAACGGACCCTGTTGAGGTGGGGGTATGCGTAAAAAATGGAAATGAATTCAATTGACAGGAAATAAACTAATCAACTTGGGATGAATCCTATCACAGGCAGGTCATATCTCATGAGTTAGACCTTTAATATTTACTTTGGTAATTAAAATTGCAAGCTTGCAATAAAAATCCAAACAAAATGAAGTACTAAAACAAAGCTCTGTGATCAACAATTTATTGCAAAGATATATCCTAAAAGGAAAATATTAAATTATTTCCTACAAAATGATAACAAAAGCATTCATCAATAAAATAAACAAGAGAGAAAATTGGTGCAGAAATAAGTGAAGACCGGTACATAATAGTGCATAAACAAAATTTATTAAGAACGAAAATAAATCTATAAGCAATCCAAACCTAAATTGTAGAAATATCAAGCAAAGTTAAAATCACACATCTCAAACTCGAGATCTATCATCAACTAAGTACATCAAACATAATGAAGCAGTTTGGAAAAGAATGAGCTAAAATGCATAAATATAGAATAAAAAAAAATGAAATGCTTATGCAATAAAATGCAAGTGTCAATTCTGTATTAAAGAGGATTGGATATAAAATGGTTTAAAAATGAACATTCTTTGGAAGTCGGATCTTCAATATAAAACTTAACAAATAATGTTTAAAATAAATGATGTATGCATAGAGCACGATTGATTCAAGAGATTGAATGTAAATAAAGAAAGTGAAATGGAACCTTGTGTTGATAGTCATTTGGATTGTAAGACTTAGGCATAATCAAGAACACAAGGAGTGAAAGAGTAGTGAAAGAAAATGGATGAGTTCTCTGTACAATGAAATGTTGTGTAACAATGTATCAATTATGAGTGCAGAAAATGAAGGAAGAATGTGCATACTGTCTTTTTCTTTCCTTGTAAATAATACATGTAGAATTAATTTTAAGTTTTTGTGTGTTTTTATTTTAAAGAATTAATTTGAATACTCAACTGAATACTAATTCTCTGTTGAACCTGTTTTGACGCAATTAAAAAATGAAATGAAGGATTCAAAACGAGGTTTGAAAGAGACAATTCGATAAGTAAAGTGAGGAAAATAAGAGTGTGATTAATGGAAATGAATGGGTGATTGAAATAGGTGTGATAGTGGATAAGAGGGAAGGAATTAAAGCAAGTCTTCGAGCTTAAGTTCACTGATCAAATGAGCGCTAAACAAAGAGATAGAGCATTACAGAAAACTTGTGGATTGGAAGCATATAAATAGGAATTTAATCAAAATTGAATGCAGTATGATGATGCCATGAGTGGGAGAGTATTAATTCAAGTTGTGTAACGAAAACCAATTTCAAAATAAAACCAAATTGCATAATAGAAGAATAGAGTGTATGAAAATTAAATCAATCAAATTCATAAACTAATTAATATAATAAATAACAACAGGGATATACACAGATCGAGGGGCCCTACCTGACCTAGGCATGGTCCTGAAAGAATAGTTCAGATCTGAAGAATTCAGAATGTCTTCAACAATCAATAATTTCCATTTATTAAAAAATATCAGTTTCTTGATTACAAAGCAATAGCTCCACACTTTCCCATATAATATCACACCTCATATTCAATAACAATGAAGATTGTGATGATAAAAAATGGTCTCCTTCTCAGCCCTATGAGGCTCTTATTTGTACATGAAATCCATGGAGGAATGGATAAAACCGAATTCCCCAACTCAGATTTTGGTTAAAACCAATTTTACAATTTTTGGAATGAAATCACAAAAATCTGAGTTTTTCATCAATTTGGGAAGATTCGAGTTAGCGATCCCCCCATATCTTCCAAAAAAAATCGAATTTTGAGAAAGTGCTTCCATAGTACTCAATTTTACACATTATAGACAAAACCCATTTCGTATAATTTCTAGATCTGATACCATATGCATGAAAATCAAGCCGCAAGTTGGCAATTTGAGATTTTAACTAGTTTTTGCAAAATCATTCCCCCCAAGCTGGAGCTCCACACGTGCAATATGGGTGAATTTCAACAACTATGTATTCATTTAGACGTCGCTCTTGACAAAACCCATGTCCCCAATATTTCTCTAGAAACATTCCAAATTTTTTAACTATATTTGGTATCAAATGCTTGTAGGATGTTGGTATCGGATGAGCATAGGTGAAAAATAAATAGTGGTACTAGATGAGTTCAGGTACTGGATGAGCGCAGTTACTGAATCACTATAGAACCTTTGGGTACTAGATGACTTGGAGTGTGATTAATGGATGAGCATAGGTATTGGATGATTGTAGAACCTTCTGGTATCGGATGACTTGGAGTGTGATTATCGAATGACCTTCAGTGTCGTGTTAGAACCTTGTCTTAATTTTATTTCCAAAACAAGGCTATTATATGAAATAAATCACATAGATAACTAATCTAACTGTCAATAAACCATGAAAATCATAGGTTAAATGTTTATTACCTCATATACACCAAGAGATAGCCAAATGAGTGTATCATTGAGCAAAACGAATGGATTAATCATAATTTTAGGAAACATATTCAATATAGGTCGCAAAAGTAAGATGTATGTGGATTTCAAAAAGGAGACCCAAAGTTTCCCCCATGCCTTATCCTTTGCATGTCCTCATGCAACAATGTTCTTCAAAAGTTCAAAATCCCAACCGAACGGTCTCACCATCACAATTTTGTGCAAAGGCCATTGGACATTTCATCATGGTGCCCTTGAAATTGTTCTAGAAATGGGTACCCATGTGGCCCTTCCAAACTTTTCTTTGCATGTCATATATTCCTCCATCTCTCAAAACACCATAAACACAGGTTCATGGTGATCAACCCCCATGCCTGTCTTGAAAGAAATTCTTAACTTTAATGATGTGAACCAGATTTTATACGAGAGGAGGGTTTGGTACCATAATAGAGTAACAGACCTGAGTAGAGTAATGAACATGAGTATCAAAGGTAGTATAATGAAAAAGGTTCGTTAATAACATAATGGTTATAATGATGCTCATATGAATGGCGACACCATTAAGAGGAGCATCTAATGTAATAATGTTCAATTATGGTTATGATGTCAACAGGGTAGTACTAAATGACATGCTTGGATATTTTCATTCATGAGTAATAGATTAGAGTCGTTAGTGATTTGACATTAATTCTTATCCAATCTTTTGTGGAAAATAATTAGGAGAAAGGGTTGGATGTGACTCTAGTATTTGGCCAAGAGATTTCACAAATGACTTTTAACTCGTAGGTATTTTAGCTATATTACCTTTAAAATAAAATTGATATAGTTATAGAATAGATCTCATTTGAAGAAAGGAACACATAAAATAATACATCCCAAGATGATTAACTCGTCTCTTATCCAAGTGTATAGAGATATAGGTCTTCTTTCTTAGGTAGGGTGAATTACACATATTGAGGGTCCTATTTCCATGCAAACCTATTCATTTTAAAGATACAACCCTAAGTTGGATACTATAAGGTTCTTAAGAACATCATTCGAGAGATATAAAGGTCATCTCCTAGGTTTGATTTGATAATGACTGCTTCAGAATGATACCCAAGGATTTTTTATTTATTTTTAGGTGTTCTTATTTATGTTTTTGAAATCCCTTTACCCGACATAGACCTGCTTCCAGCAACCCTGCTCAGTACCCTGGTAGGTTTACCTTAGTACCATACAAGCATGGCCTTGCTGCCAGCAGGCCAGTTCAATACCCCAACGGACTTACTCAAGTACTTCCTGATACTTCCTTTTATTATACTACTCAAAACATTTAGAATGATGTATACTCTTCATTGACAACTTTAGAGTATAAGGAAGTCAAGCGATACAAGAGTGTTTTAGATTTATTAGGAACATAATTGATTATTTTTATTTATCCCAAGGGTGACATCATCCACATTACCCTTAAATATCAACTATTCAATGTATAATGGAACATCTTGGATAATGAATAAGAGGCCTCTCTAGTTAATCATGTTAGGATTCTCATGAAAGTGCATTGAGGTTTTACAGGAGTGGTCCACTACATGAAATTTTTCATCAATTCCACCTAAGAGAAGCTTATAAGAGAAACTTGGATAAGAGCTTGTTGAATCAACTAGGTCAGTATTAGACATAATGGTGTCCATTTTTCAAGGGATGTTTCAATTATTAATCACTTTTTTAGAAGTATGAGGTAATAAGATAGACATACCTATGATCATATAGAGTTGAATGTGAAAATATATTTTAAATGGTAACAAGGATTATAAATTTAGTGGTGAGCGTAACAATGTCGTAGAAGGAAGGTGTACATAAAAGTAAAGAGCAATTTAGCACAATACTTAAATGATTCTTGGATAGAAAGAATCGGAAAATATTGGCTCATACCGCCAATTACCTGAATTGGAAACAATGTCAAGTACATGTTGGTGATCATATTACTTTGGCACCAATACCAGATTATTAACTAGTATCGGACAAGTTGTTGCAGTACCGGAATAGGACAGTACCAAAACAGGTCTTTATGATCTTTAAACTGGAATTCATAGACCTCATAGTGTGACTTGAATACTCTGAGTTTCAGGCTGTAGAAAATTCTTACAATCATTGCTCAACAGTATCGGTACCATATATCATGCTGAATTTGTTGACAGGTACCTGAATAACATTATGTGTATTGTGGGCTACAACAGAAACTATGTAAAATATGTCAGTTGAAACAGATCATTGCTTGGTACTAAAATTGGTACAGGAATTTAGTATTGGTACCAGAATTTTGTAGGTAACTAATGCAAAAATTTGGTACTGGTACCAAAATTATGGAAATGACTATCAAATTCCAACACTGAACATGTTGATTTGGACATGCTGACATAAGTTGAAAAGAATCTGAAGGTCCCAACAACTACTCCCGCATGCCTGAGGTTTTTCATGCCCTCATGCACACAATATGAGATGCTAAAAAAGTAAGGGCGGTTGTTGATAAGGTTGCGAACAATTGCTAAAAGCAAACCAATAGAACTAATCAAAACTAGATTTTTATTCATGCTTACAAATAGAAAATTCAGAAAATGTTAAAAGTTGAACAATGCATACATCATTCATGATCTATTTGACCAAAAGTTATTATATATGAATAAAATAATATGGAATTAACATTCAGTTTCAATTTCTATTAGAAAGATCACTTAATTGATAATCCTTGTGAAATAATGGTCTTAAAATAGATAGTTAATGATAAATCACGGATGCATCTTTTTAAACAACTTAAGGAAAAATAATAAATTTGAGGAAATAGGTCGTGAAGTACTCCCTTAAGTGTTCTCTTCCATTGATATGGATGCATTCTCCACTTTTGAAAATACCCTTCTAGTATTATATGTGCATTCATAAGATGAAGAGATTACCTTCTCATAAAATTCCAAACAAAATTGTCATAACTTTTAGAAAGAAATCTACTGGAGGAAGAAAAGATCTCAAATTGATTGCTTTGTTAACTTTTGACATTCCCATTTATGAAAAGTATGAAAGATAGGTTGCATTACATTTATATGCAGGATTTATTTATTTATTTACTATCCTACTCTTATTGAACAAAAGAAAATGTCCTTCAATTATAGCAATACTTCCAGTGAAGCCATGTGTGTAACAAGGTTAGAAATATATCCATACTCGGGTTTAAACTATAAATTTTAATGCATACCATAGTCTGAAGGACCAACTGCTTTGATGATGAGATCAAACAATAATGAAAAGTAAAAGAGTAGTGTGACATGATAACTAATTGGAACCATCTTTCAATAGGATCATGATATTCTTGTTTCTCTTCTTTGTTTAGGTCACACAACATGTCCTCATTTTCCATACTATGCAACTTATCTTCTTCAAGATGATTGGTCTTTGGAGTACATACAGGATCTTCCAAGAGGCATGATAAGAACTTCTCAATCTCAGGTTCCAATGGTTTCTCTCCATTGAATTCTATCCATGATTCTTTAGTCTCTTCAACAAATTGACAAGAGGAATATGAAGGGACTTCAAAATATTCTTGTGGAGAGACAAATAAATTCTTGACTATTTTCAAGATATGCTCTTCCCTAGAGATGGATATCCCAACTGCTACTAGAATATGAGAAAGTTCTTGGAGGAACATTCTTCAATCACTTGATCATCCATGAATTACTCTAGGTGGTTGATGATCCTTGTCTCGCAACACAAATTAGTATTCGGGGGTTCTTACAACACCCCAAAAATGATTTATCATCAAATATCTAAATTTTAAACTAAGAAATTAAAACTATTTGCAAAAATAAAGCACACCAAAATTAAACTCCTTGCGTTAGTGGGACCCTATTGTCACCTGGTTATCGGTTTGCACAAGTCATCTCATCATAAATAAAACTAAATTGGCATAAATAAAAACACACTTTTGCACAAAATAAGGAAAAACACACTTGCATTAAAATAAAAACACTTATGCATGAAAGGGAGAGGACAACCTAACTTTGGAGCAACCCCACTAAAGTGGATGTCTGGGCTCTTCCCTCACGTCTTACCATCTTCTCTTCACCCTTAGGTCATCCATCTAATTTAAAATGAAAGCTACCTACATATACTTCTAGGCCCTTTAGCACCTCCCCGACACCAAAATATTGGGCTAAATATATGCACTATTAATTGCCAACATTAAATTATCAACCGAGGCTTGTAAGCTTCAAGGTGAAAGAAAAGGAAATGCATGATTGGAGCCTAGTCTAGCCTAATTTAAAGCCGATGACAATATGAACAAACTGAGCAAAGTAAAACAAACTGTAGAAATTTAACACTAAAGATTCATCACTGGGACATAGAAATAACTTAGCACTATAAAGGCCTAGATCGCAGTATTTCATGCACTTAGGGTGATGTTCATGTGATTAATCATGAGTAGCTTACTTAAGTTTTCTATCCTTTAATGATTATTTCCTGTAGTGGATCCACACTTAAATGTAATAAAATAAACAAGCAAATGGAAATGAATTCAATTGATAGGAAATAAACTAATCAACTTGGGATGAAGCCTATTATAGGGAGGTCATATCTGATGAGTTAGACCTTTAATCTTTCCTTTGGTGAGTAAAATTACAAGCTTTCAATAAAAATCCAAACAAAATGAAGTACTAAAACAAAGCTATGTAATCAACAATTTATTGCAAAGATCTATCCTAAAATAAAAAATTAAATTATGTCCTACACAATGATAACCAAATCATTCATAAATAACAGAAACAAGAGAGCAAATTGGTGCAGAAATAAGTGTAGACTGGTATAGAATAGTGCATAAACAAAATTGATTCAGAACTAAAATAAATCTATAAGCAATCCAAACCTAAACTGTATAATATCAAGCAAATGTAAAATCACACATCCTAAAAATGAGATCACTCCTAAGTTAAGTACGTCAAACATAATGAAGGAGTTTGGCAAATAATGAGCTAAAATGCAGAAATATAGAATAAAAACAATTGAAATGCTTATGCAATGAAATGCAAGTGTCAATTCTATACTAAATAGGTCTGAATGTAAAATGGTTTAAGAATGAACATTCTTTGGAAGTCAGAGCTTCAATATAAAACTTAACAAATAATGTTTAAAAGAAATGATGTATGCATAGAGCACAACTAATTCAAAAGATTGAATGTAAATAAAGAAAGTGAAATGTAACCTTGTGTTCATAGTCGTTTGGATTGTAAGACTTAGGCGTATTCAAGCACACGTGGAGTGAAAGAGTATTGAAAGGAAATGAATGAGTCCTCTATACAATGAAATGTTGTGTGAAAATATATCAATTATGAGTGCAGAAAATGAATGAAGAATGTACACACCGTCTTTTTCTTTCCTTGTAAATAATACACAGAGAATTAATTATATGTTTTCGTTTTTTTTTATTTTAAACAGTTAATTTGAATACTCAACTGAATACTAATGCTCTGTTGAACATGTTTTGACACAGTTAAAAAATGCAATGAATGATTTGGAGCAAGGTTTGAAAGAGACACTTTGATAAGTTAAGTGAAGAAAATAACAGAGTGATTAATGGAAATTACTGGGCGATTGAAATAGGTGTGATAATGGATAAGAGGGATGAAATTAAAGCAAGTTGTGGGGCAGAGTTTCACTGATAAAATGAGCACTAAACACAGAGACAAAGCATTATAGAAAACATGTGGATTGAAACCATATAAAAAGGAATGCAATCTAAATTGAATGTAGTATGATGATTCCTTGAGTGGGAGAGTATTAATTCAATTTTTATGATGAAACCAATTGAAAAATAAAACCAAATTGCATAATAGAAGCACACAGTGTATGGAAATTAAATCAATTAAATTCATAAATTAATTAATATAATAAATAACAACAGGGACATACCTAGGCATGCTCTTGAAAGACTAGTTCAGATCTGAAGGATGGAGAATGTCTTCAACAATCAATAATTTTCATTTATTAAAAAATATTAGCTTCTTGATTACAAAGAAATAGCTCCACACTTTCCCATATAGTATCAAAACTCATATACAATAACAATGAAGATAATGATGATAAAAATGGTCTCCTTCTCAACCCTATGAGGCTCTTATTTATACATTAAATCCATGGATGAATGGATAAAACCGAATTCCCCAACTCAAAGTTTGGTTAAAACTAATCTTACAATTTTTGGAATGAAATCACAAAAATCTGGGTTTTTCATCAATTTGGGTAGATTCAAGTTAGAGATCCACCCATATCTTCCAAAACAATTCGAATTTTGAAACATTTCCTTCACATTACTCAATTTGCCACATTCTAGACAAAACCCATTTCATAGAATTTCTAGATTTGATACGATCTACACGAAAATCGAGGCTCAAGTTGGCAATTTGATATTTTTACCAGTTTTTGCATAATCATTCCTCCTGAGTTGGAGGCTCACACATCCAATATGGGTGAATTTCATCAAATTTGTTTACATGTCGACGTCGCTCTGGAAAAAACCCATGTCCCCTATTTTCCTCTAGAAGCATTCCAAATTTCTGAACTATATCTGGTATCGGATGCCTGTAGGATGTTGGTACCAGATGAGCACAGGTGAGAAATAAACATTGGTACCAGATGAGTGCAGGTACAAATGATTGTAGAACCTTCTGGTACTGGATGACTTTGAGTGTGAGTACTGGATGAGCGTAGGTTCCAGATGATTGTAGAACCTTCTGGTACCGGATGAGCACAAGTGACAAATAAACATTGGTACAAGATGAGCATAGGTACCAAATGACTTTAGAACCTTTTGGTACCGGATGACTTGGAGTGTGATTATTCGATGAGCGTAGGTACCAGATGATTGTAGAACCTTCTTGTACCGAATGAATTGGAGTGTGAGTACGAGATGACCTTGAGTGTTGTCTTAGAACCCTATCCTAATACAATTTCTAAAACAAGGCTATTATATGGAACAAAGCACATAACTAACTATTATAACTACCAATAAACCATGAAAATCATAGGTTAAATTATTATTACCTCATGTACACCAAGAGATAGTCAAATGAGTGTTTCATTGAGGAAAATGAATGTATTACTCATTGTTTTACGCAACATATTCAATATAGGTCGCAAAATTAAGGTGTATGTGGATGTCAAAAAGGAGACCCAACAGTGTTTCAAACACAGAAGCACAAGTATCACCTTTAGTGGTTGTAGTGATTTAGTCTGTGGCTATGATTCATGATATTTGGACAAGAGGATACCTACCTCAAGTTACATCTTGCAAGAATGCAAAGATATATTAGGTAAGTTTGGGCAGGTATATGATGAGGTGTTTTGTGGTGGTCAAAGTGTTGTGCATTTGACTAATAGTCCAGCGCATCAAAATGGCCAAGTGCATCTCGTTATAAGAAATGTTGTTGATGGAGGTAGAATGGTCCATACAGGAGCGAATCAGGTAGACATGTTCACATAATGGTATTGTTAGAGAAGTTCCAGAGATGTGATGGTGTTTGGATTCTCTTGTCTTGCAGGAAAGGTGATGAATTAATTCAGGCATGATATATCAGGTAAATGTTTGTCAAGGTGGAGATTGTTGGAAAAGTGCCAATTAATTTTCCATGCGGTAACATGCACATGCAAATCAACTAAGTTTAGACTACGCATGCATGTACACTACAGTGAATAGGTTGTGTAATCGTGTGATATATTTATGATCAGTTCATGTAACTGTGTGATAGATGATACATATATGAGGATACCCCTACAGGTGTATGTGTAGTGAAGTGTGTGAGCAAGACACAATATTATGGATTGTGGTGTGTGCATAGAGAGGAGAGGATGGTTGTACGAGTATGTTCACTATTGTAATTCTCCTTTGAATAATAAGAATACCATTTATCATTTCCCCATGGTTTTGTATTGGGTTTTGATTTTTGTTCTCAGTTTAATCTTGGTTTTATTTTCTTTGGTATTAAAATCTTGGTAGTTTATGCTTCCACTTAAGAGTCTTAATTTGCATAAGGATACCCCAAATATGGAATGCACTAAGGTGAAAGGAATCAACTAAAGGGATAATAGGAGGTGTTTTCCTGAATTTGTACCAAATTGCAAGGATGGTTTTGAAAGCTAACATGGTGCTTTCAAATAGATTTGAACAAATAGATTTAGAATTGTATATTATTTTTATAGGTTTTAATTTTTCTTCATAAATTTTGTTTATGATAGTTAACAATGTTAAGAGGTAATAGTTTGAATGGTTGGAAGATGATTCACACAAATTTTCTAACTATGTTAAAGGTTTTATTTTTTTTTCATAAACAAATAGATTTAGAATTGTATATTATTTTTATAGGTTTTAATTTTTCTTCATAAATTTGGTTTATGATAGTTAACAATGTTAAGAGGTAATAGTTTGAATGGTTGGAAGGTGATTCACACAAATTTTAACTATGTTAAAGGTTTTAATTTTTTTTCATGAACAAATAGATTTAGAACTGTATATTCCTTTTATAAGTTTTAATTTTTCTTCATAAATTTTGTTTGTGATAGCTAACAATGTGAAGTAATAATTTGAATAATTGGAAGGTTATTCACACAAATTTTTGTTTGTGATAGCTAACAATGTGAAGTAATAGTTTGAATGATTGGAAGGTGATTCACAATTTTTTTTTAACTATGTTAAATTTGTGATGAGACATTTGATCTATTCTAATAATGTTAGACATCCACTACTAGAACTTACTAAATATCTTTTATATAGATATATGTAGCTTATTGAAAATATCTCTTATATATATATATAGCTTATTGTTTGTCGAATAGATTTTTGAGTTACAATGAAAACCAGTGAATTTAATAGTAGCCTAATCCAAATCACTCACTCTCAAAGTTACCAATTTCCTATAGTTAAAAATTTATAAAATAATAGATCGTCTTTGCCATGCTGCTATGTCAAATCAAACCAAAAACCCTATCTTAGTTGTGTGCCCTTCCTCGAACAAAATAAAATGGAAACATGATGTCAAAGGAAATCCTTTTGTGTGATGCAATATTTCCCATTCACCAACATTGTTCCCACATAAAATGACCTGGTGGTATCTGGAGACGCAATGTTACTATGTGCCTGACTGTTGGAAAAAAATAGTAAAGGTAATTTTTAATTCTTGGCTACTAAATTAAATACAATGTGGTGGTGGTGAATAACATGTCATAAAAAATAATAGTAAAGGTAATTTTTAATTCTTGTAGCAAATTAAATACAATGTACTGGTGAATAAAATGTCATAAAAAAATATTGGTTTCTTAATATTGATTTCTAAGGCGTATTGGTCTCTCTTAGAGGAAAAACTCCTTATGAAAAAAAAAATATACATAAAATTGATCATATTTTTAAATACTGGTATATAAGAAAAGCCAAAGTATACAAAATATCATTTTAGCTATGTATACTTCTAAATATTATATGTCGATTATAACAATTCGAAATCCGTATGTATATTAAACCCTAAACTTAAAAATCATCAAACCCTAAACTTAAACATCATCACTGGCCTAACTAGGTCTGCACGGGCAACCCATAAATTTTGGGTATTATCGGTGAAACCTATTACCTCTGCGAAAGAGATGAACAAATTACTACACAAACCCGGGATTTTGTGAAAAACGGAGGTCAATCGGGGTTCATGATTTGGCGATTACAAATGCCAAACACCAGCACACAACAACTTCCAAATCGCGAAAATACGAGTGGAATGTGGGCCTGGGCTTTTCGGGTTTCGGGTTTTGCAAACCCGTGATACAAAACAGCGCGCAACTTCAATCGCCAAATTGTGAAATACGTATAAACTTTGGGCCCCACTACTTTGGGTTCGGAGTTTTGGGACTAAATAATTCCACCGACAAGTAAACTTCGAATGTCGAAATATCAATTTTGTATTTAATCTCTTTTTAAAATCACACGCTCCAACAAATAAACTCGGAATAAATAAATGATCGGGTTTGTAATTAGTAAAACCAAAAAATTATTGCATTTGCTCAAAAATGAATTTTTTATTAGGAAATAAAATGAGAAAACCTCCGAACACAGAATAACCAATTCAATTCAAGAAATGCTTTCAATCTATCTCATTGATTTACAATTTAGACTATGGTATTTAAACACATAAAATTGCCCCTTCAATCTTCTAAATGATTTTAATCAAGGCGGTGATGGTGTCTTGTGCCTGCAAAGGTTAAGGCGGCCACCGTTTAAGTTATGTAAAACAAAATTGTAATCGATGATTTAATCCTCGAGTCTTGAAGGGTCAAGATGTCCACCGATTCACCGTTTTCAAAGAGGAGGTGAAATGATTACTTCCTAGCATACTCCCTCTTAATCATTTCAGAACAAAAACAAACTAAAACTATGTAAAACAAAATTGTTGTAAACAATGCATTACAGCTTGCAGACCCCAATATTTTTTCTATGAATTTTAAACAGTTCATTTCCCAAAGGCTTCATAAATATGTCTGCAAATTGTTCTTCAGATCTATAGAACTGAACAGAAATCTCCTTACTAGTTACCAGCTCTTGAATGAAATGATACCTTGTATCAATGTGCTTACTTTGTTTGTGAAAAACGTGATTCCTTGACAATGCAATGGTAGACTTATTGTCACAGACAATCTGGGTTGCATCATTCTAGTTATGCAAAAATTCATTCAAGACCCTTCTCATCCATACAGCTTGACATGCAGCTGTAGCTGTTGCAACATAATTTGCCTTAGTGGAAGATAGAGTCACAATGGGTTGTTTATTTGATGCCCATGCCACTGCTCCAGATCCAAGACTAAAAATATACCTAGATGTGTTTTTCCTGTCATCAATGGAACCTGCAAAATCACTATCAGTATATCCAATCAGCTCAAAGTTTAATCTTGATGTGTATCGAATACCAAAATTAGTTGTTCCAGAAACATATCTCGGGATCCTCTTTCCTGCTTGCCAATGAGTACTCTTCAGAGTCTCCATGAATCTATAAATCAAACTCACAACAAATATAATGTCAGGTTTGGTTGTTGTTAAGTACATAAGGCTTCCAACCAACCTCTTCTACAGGGTTGGATCAACATATGATCCTTCATCATACTTGCTCAGTTTAATACCAGTTGCCATTGGTGTTGCGGTTGGCTTGCAATTCAACATTCTAAACCTTTTTAGCACTTCATTTGCATATTTAGTTTGACAAATGAAAATGCCATCATCAGATTGATCCACTTCAATTCCAAGAAAAAATTTCATCAAACCTAAATTAGTCATCTCAAACTCTGTTTTCATGGCATTTTTAAAATCATCTACAAATATATCTCCAATAAAAATCAGGTCATCAACATACAAATAGACAATCAAAATTTTACCTTTCTGGTCTACCTTTGTATACAGAGTTGGTTCACTTGGACTTCTGTTGAATCCAACACTGATTAGGTATTCATCAATCCTGCTAGACCAAACTCTGGATGCATGCTTCAATCCATATAAAGATTTCCTTAACTTGTAAACCTTATCTCTGTGTTTATCAATCTCATAACCCGGAGGTTGTCTTACATAAACTTCTTCTTCCAAATATCCATTTAAAAATGCAGACTTGATGTCCATCTTATGCATGATCCATCTATTATGAGTTGCAATAGATAAGACCATCCTTATTGTGTCAATCCTTGCTATAGGAGCAAAGGTTTCATTGTAATCAATACCAAGTTGCTTACTAAACCCCTGAGCTACAAGTCTTGCCTTGTACTTTTTAACTTCACCATCTACATTAAGCTTAGTCTTATAAATCCATTTAACACTAATACTTTTCTTGCCTTCAGGTAAATTGAAAAGATCCCAAGTGTTATTCCTTTCAATGGAATCAATCTCCTCATCCATTGCTTTTGTCTAGACATCATCTTTAGCAGCTTCATCATAACTTACAGGATCATAAGTTATAAATGCAAAATTTGAAATCTAATCTACCTCTTCATTGTGATCATATAATTCTCTTAAACTTCTAGTTTTTGGTCCTTTAAATCTGTTTTTCAATGAATCTAAAGTAGGGTCTGATTCACTGCTTACCTGTGAATCTATTTGATGTCCACCATGTCCATATGGCTCACCACGCTCATGAGTTCTTGGCGTTGTAAATTGAGATGGGATGAAATATGGTGCTTGCTTTGTTGGACTTCTTGCTGCAGGCATATGAGCATGTGGAGCCATCTGTCCATCCTCTTCACTCTGCTCAGCTCCATCATTATCTTCACGGGGTAACACATCTCCCTCTGAAATTGATTTGTCAATACTTCCATCCCAAGCTTCATCTTCTTTAAACTGAACATCTCTGCTGATTACATATTTCTGGGTGATGGGATTGTAGAGTTTGTATGCCCTAGATTCTTCACTGTATCCAACAAAGATACATCTCTCTCTTTTTTCATCCAACTTTTTCCTCATTTCTGCAGGTACATGTGCAAATGTAACACATCCAAAAATTCTAAAATGAGAAACATTGCAAGGCTTACCATCCCAAGCTTCCTGAGGTACACAATCCCTCATGGTCTTGGTCAGACTTCTATTCAAGATAAAAACAAAGCAAAGAACCGCATCTCCCCAATATTCATTTGAAAGATGCTTCTCTTTCAACATGCTTCGAGCCATATCCATGATGGTCTGATTCTTCCTTTCAGCCACTCCATTCTGCTGTGGAGTATATCGAACAATAAAATGCCTTTTAATTCCATGAAAATCACAAAATTCAATGAATTCATTCAATTTATACTCACCTCCTCTGTCAGACTTGAGGATCTTAATGGTTCGACCACTCTCATTCTCAACCATAGACTTAAAACTCTTGAAAACTTCAAAGGCTTCAGATTTCTGTTTCAACAAATACAACCAAGTCTTCCCACTGAAATCATCAATGAAAGTCATAAAATAAACACAACCAGTTAAAGAAGGTGTTTGCATAGGTCCACATAAATCTGTGTGGACAATTTTCAAAGGAGCTTTTGGTCTGTAGGAAACACCTGAAACAAATTTCACTCTGTGATGTTTTCCAAGTATGCAGCTCTCACAAGAGATTGTAGGTTGTTGAATACAAGGTAACCCCTTTACCATCTGTTTCTTCTATAACAGATCTAAGCCACCAAAATGTAAATGACCATATCTCAAATGCCATAGCCAAGATTCATCTAGACTTCCAGCTTTATAAGCATTCAAAGAACCACTCAAATTGTTTCTCATAACAAGTGGAAACATTTTATTCTTGATCATCTCTACTCTTGCAATCAATTGTTTGTTGGGTAATTTATCATAGATTGTACATACATTGTTCTTGAAGAAAACTCTATACTTTTTCTCCAACAACTGTCCAACACTGATAAGATTGCATTTTAAACCAGGCACAAAATAAACATCTTCAATATTTATTCTTTGATTATTCTTAGTGTAGACTGGAACTACACCTTTACCATTAATTGTAACCGTACTGTCATTTTCCAATTCGACTTCAGACTGAATACTAGTATCAATGGAAGAAAATAAGTCTTTATTACCAGTCATGTGGTTACTGCAACCACTATCCAAAAACCAAATATCATTTGCACATTCCTGAGTGATGTTACAGGTCAAAAACACGAGATTTTGATGATCCTCAGACTCATTTGTGATATGTGCAGAGTGTTTTCCAGCACTGCCTATTTCTTTCAACATTTGTTAGCAAGATACCCAAACTTCTTACAATAATAACATTGCACTTTAGTTTTATCATACCTTTGATTATCTTGCTACCAGGGTTTGCTGCTACTCCCTCTTAAATTAAGAGGATTCCGCTCAGACTTTGATTCAGCTCTGTTGTCCCTTGGACCAGAAAATCGACCTCCTCTTCCACTAGTATGAAACCTTCCTCTGCTTATGCCTCTAGTAACATGCAGTTGGGATTTGAAAGCATGCTCCATTGATCCTTCTTCATATCTAGATATCCTAGATTCATGAACAACAATAGAACCATTTAACTCATCAATTTGCATTAGACTTAAATCTTTGAATTCCTCTATGGGAACAACAACATGCTCAAACTTCTTGGGAAAACTTCTTAGCACTTTCTCAATAACTCTTTTATTCTCAACATCATCTCCATACTGCCTCAGCTGGTTCACAACACTCATTACTTGAGTCATGAAAGTATCAACACTTTCATTATCCTTTATCTTCAGATTTTTGAAGTCCTTTCTCAAGTTCTGCAAATTGACTGTCTTCACCTTGGACACCGCTTGATAACAGGTTTCAAGAATGTCTCAAGCCATCTTCGAAGATGCAGCACTAGCAATCTTCATTAAAATGGATTCATTTAATCCTTGCTGGATTAATCCAAGATCTTTATTATCCTTCTTCCTGTTTTCCTTAAAAAAAAACACGGTCAACATTAGACAGAGCCAATTCTGTTGCAGCATCAATTGACTCGGGATAGCTATCAATAACATAAGTCCACAAATCCTGAGAACGCAAAATTATCCTCATCCGAATGTACTAGGAATCATATGACTTCTCGCTCAGAACAGAAACCTAAATCTAAGAAGAACTACTACCAGACGCAACCATTTATAAAAATTGACAAAAATTAAATAAACCTTCACTTAGAAAAATATGAGAATAAAATTTTTGGCACTAACAAGAATAATCTACAATTAACTAAGCAATTGCCGGATGAACTGCAGGTTCTCATACCAAATGTGAAAAACGGAGGTCAATCGGGGTTCGGGATTCGGCGATTACAAATGCCAAACACCAACACACAACAACTCTCGAATCACGAAAATGCAAGTGGAATGTGGGCCCGGTGTTTTTCGGGTTTCGGGGTTTGCAAACCCTTGATACAAAACAACGCGCAACTTCAATAGCCGAATTGCGAAATGAGTACAAACTTTGGGCCCCACTACTTTGGGTTCGAGGTTTTGGGACTAAATAACTCCACGTACAAGTAAACTCCTAATGCCGAAATATCAATTTTGTATTTAATCTCTTTTTAAAATCACAGGCTCCAACAAATAAACTCCGAATAAATAAATGACTGGATTCATAATTAATAAAACCAAAATATTACTGAGTTTGCTCAAAAACTAATTTTTTATCAGGAAATAAAAAATGAGTTTACAAACTCAATGAAAAAACAAAATATATATGTATATATACGCAGAGCAAACCTCCGAACACAGAATAATCAATTCAATTCAAAAAATGCTTTCAAGCTATGGTATTTAAACACAGAAAATTGCTCCTTTGATCTTTTAAGGGATTTTAATCAAGGCGGTGATGATGTCTTGTGGCCTACAAAGATTAAGGCGACCACCATTTAAGTTATGTAAAAGAAAATTGTAATCAATGGTTTAATCTTCGAGTCTTGAAGGGTCAAGACGACCACCAATTCACCATTTGCAAAGAGGGGGTGAAATGATTACTTCCTAACAGATTTTCAGAAAATAAATGATCACAATATTTTTCTGTACTCGACTTCCCAAACGGAATTCGAATTCACGTATTAATCTTCGAATCCGCGAATCGAATCGAATAGCCAAATTTTCGAATCTTTTTAGTCGGATTCTACCGAATTTGATAACTATATTGTAATGTTTCAATAATAATTACTGAAAATAGTTTTTTTGTGTACAATATTTTTCTAAATGATGATTCCTCTATGAAAGCATATGCATATGTTTTTTTCTTAATGTCTCACAAACAAAATCCGAGCTCTGATCTCTGATTCTTTACGAAAATAAAAAATGATGCCAAAAAATAGTAACGGATGTAATTGTAACGTTTTTATCCCGTCGAATGAGAGCTTGTGAAATACATGTTCTCCGGCCATAAAATAAGATTCGTGTTTAAGCATATTTAGATGACGACATTACTTTAAGTCGCGACGCGATTCACACTTCTCAGTTTTGCCGTTTAAGTTAGGCTATTACAGCTCAATAATAATCAACACGCTTGTTCTTGTCAGTTGCCTAACCTAACATGGAAACTGGTGTTCCTCTTCCATATTTTAGGTTTTCTTAAATGTGGTTGATACATTTGTTGTTGTTTCTTGCCTGACTTAATATAGAGGCAGATATTCTTCTTTCATTGTCATTGTCTTTGGTTGACAACATGAGATAAATTGTTTACATCAATATATTATTTATAAAAATTGAATCTTGGTGGAGAGGTTAATAACCCATCATCCCAATCACCTAAACTAAATTTAATTGACAAAGAAAATTATTATTAACTGTTATCCAAAGATGTAAACTAGATCCAATTGACAAACAAAGAGAATTATTATTAGCTGTTATCCAAAGATGTAAATTAGATCCAATTGACAAAGAGAATTATTATTAGCTGTTATCCAAGGATGTTGATTGACTCATCACTGGTGGTCAGTAAGAGGAGAAGACTTCTACTCCATCCCGATGCATCTAAATATTAGGCAGTAATTTCTTAACCATTAAAAAATAGACATGATATGTGTCATTTTCTTAAAAAACTGTGAGCTACAGTACCAAACACGACTGTGTCATATTTTTACAGGAAAATAAAAACCGTCAAGCAGTCAAAGTTGAAATGCAGTTTGGATCAGTACCTAGATTCTATCAGGAGAAGAGCTTGCTAGACTTTCTTTATTATTTTGTCACTAAATAATTGCATATCCTATTTGTTTTCACTAAATAATAATACTATTTGAATTCAAAATCAATGTGTTACCCAGTAAACACAGGGGGCAACGGAATTTGATCGATCATCAATATCCGAGAGAGTTAACTGATACTTTAGATTTAAATATTTGAATTTTATACCTTCTAAACCTAAATCAACATTAGGTTACATATGCAGTTGGGATCAGCGGAAAGACGACAGGACCTGCTTTCCGTCAGCCAAAATGAAATGATTTGTCGATTTCCAATACATATTTTAAAACGGAGAAAGTAATACCAGCAGAAATTGGAATCTGATTAAGATGGATAAAAACAATAGTTTACATCCATTACACATTGGGTTTTATTTATAGTAATGTTTCATACATTTAATTTTAGTGGATCTTCAATATGTTAGTTAAGGAAATAGATTTAATGGCTAAGAACTATAGGAATTTGGTATTTGGTAGAATGAAAGTCTACTACTTTACAAACCATCTATCAACTGGTTTATTTAAGATTGGCATAGTTTTTTTTTAATAATAATGATGAGTTAACACTTTTTAGAATAGTGTTTATGGTACAACCTCAGTGGACCTAATGGTTAAGAATATGTATTTAGTCCTCGGAGGTAGCAAGTTCAAATCCGTAGGGTATGTATACCTCCATAGACTTTAGCATTCAAATATGGTGTCATACAACAATTTGATTCATTATCCAAAATTAAGAGTGTTTACAAAGTTAAAATGTTGGAATATGTAACTCTTTCTTGTTATGTGTGAGAAAATTGTGTTTGATAATGTATTTTGTTATTATGTCATGTGTGAGAAGATTGTGTTTGATAATGTATTTTGTTATTAAGAGGTAGATTCAATCTCTATGTGAGTTGTTTGATCCTATAGTTTAGGAGGTTGTTAGATAGCTAAGTGTGAGAGAGATTCTCTTTAACAAAGTCTCCTAGTTCGTGTGTGGTTAATATATTCTATCAACTAGATTAACCAGGTTTGATGTATATAAGTTTGTAGTAGTTTTCTATGAGATCAATGAACATAGATTTGTGTGTGCAACCTCACTACTGGATTATGAGTGGAGGAGAAATCATCGTTGTGTGAGTTTTGTGTGTTAGTTGTCTCTCTGATTTGAGTGAATAATATCGCTGCCATAACAATAAAGGGGTCAATATCTGCAAAAACAGTAAAATTTGCAAAAGAGGAGAATGGATCTGATGTTGTTGCATGATAGTTTATAGTTAAAATTGAAAAGAAGAAGATGAAATAAGAAGACAAAAGAAATAGTCTTAGACTCATGATCAAGTATGGCAAGAGGAAAAATCTCATAAAGATGAATGGTGAAAGAAAATGAAGGAATACTCTTCTTGGAGAGGTAAAAGAATTGAATGAAGAATGACCATGGACACCAATCATGTCTGGTAAAGGGAAAACGAGACTCTAAACGAAGAGGTAAAACATAAGGTTGGCATATGTAATGGGTTTGTAGTTTGTTAGGAATTTAGTAAAGCATTTAGAATGTTTTTTGTACTTGAGATGAAATGTTATAATGATGCATGTGTTATAGGGGTTGCATGATCGGTTGTACTCGACACCCTAGAGGTTAATGGTCCAAGATGTAAAACTTAGCTATAGGAAAGTTGAATTCCCCAAGTGTTTTGTAAGCCATGCTAAGTCCTACATGGATAAGTGTGTAGCACATGTAATCATGCAACATGCATCCCTCTTATGCATAGAGATGATGTGGAATCAAGTTATAGAATCTACCACTCTAATAGATATGAGAGTGGCAAGTGGACTTATATCTCAACTTAATGGTGAGTTGAAGAAGTTGAATCTTCGATTAAGGGGGGGATGTGAGATGGAGTAATCTTAGAGTGTTAGTTGGTTGGGACCAAATTATTATTAAAGGAGAGTTTAACATGTCGATGAACTATGTTTAACATGTCGATGAACCATGTAGCTGAAAAGGATTCCTAGAGAATTAGAGACTACAATGGATGACACCCATTTATCTTGGTAGATGGATTACTTTTTATATGGACATCCATGATTAGTTGTTTGCCGGTACAACCTGAAGAAGCAGTTCAATTTAATGAGTTTTGTGCAAGTACAAAAGGAAGAAGAAGAAAATTAGAAGATGATGCTCATAGTGAAGAAAGTCTAAGAGAGAATTTGCATTGTAAATCACTTTCCCCATCATGATGGTCCATGGTTAGCTAAAACCACTTTTGTGTGAGGCTCATGGTCAGATGAAACAACTTGTATACGAAGTTTGTGGTTAGCCAAAAACAACTTGGTTTGATGGTTTGTGGACATTCAAAATGACTTGAGCATTGTAATGGTTAGGGGTAAGCCAAAAAATCCTAGGTGATTTATAATGAAGGGAAGCAAGTGAAATGAGGAAGCACATTGAAGCTCAACAATATAAAGATAGAAGCTGAAGATGACGACAAAGACCTAACTAGATAGATATTAATACAAGTACTCCTTAAGGAAGAGTGTTGGAATATTTTCTCTTAGTTGTACTAATAATTTCCAAGGAATTATGTTTTACAATGTATTTTGTTATTAAAAGGTAGAGATAATTGAGTGAGATTCTCTTTAACAAAGTTTCCTAGTTTAATGTGTAGTTGAGATATATGTGGCTAAGATAGTATGACTAATTTGCCATGTTTTGTGTATGAAACAATATTTCTATATTTTTATTTTTAATTTCTCTACCATTATTATATATTAGTTAGATCCACATTTGGTGTTAACTAACTAGAATGAAAAGTAAATTCCTTTTAACTTTTTAGTTTTAAAAAATAATTAATTAATATTATATAAAATCAATGCAAATGGTTTTGTGTATAAAACAATATTTCTATATTTTTATTTTTATTTTCTCTATCATTATTATATATTAGTTGGATCTACATTTGGTGTTAACTAACTAGAATGAAAAGTAAGTTTCTTTAATTTTTTATTTTTAAAAAATATTTAATTAATATTATATAAAATTATCATTATTATATATTAGTTGGATTTACATTTGGTGTTAACTAACTAGAATGAAAAGTAAGTTTCTTTAATTTTTTATTTTTAAAAAATAATTAATTAATATTATATAAAATCATGGTTTTGTGTATGAAACCATATTTCTATATTTTTATTTTTAATTTCTCAACTAACTAAAATGAAAAGTAAGTTTCTTTAATTTTTTATTTTTAAAAAATAATTAATTAATATTATATAAAATCATGGTTTTGTGTATGAAACAATATTTCTATATTTTTATTTTTAATTTCTCTACCATTATTATCTATTAGTTGGATCCACATACCATTATTATATATTAGTTGGATCCACATTTGGTGTAACACCAACTAGAATGAAAAGTAAGTTTTTTTAACTTTTTAGTTTTAAAAAATAATTAATTAATATTATATAAAATCAATGAACATGGTTTTGTATATCAAACAATATTTCTATATTTTTATTTTTAATTTCTATATATTAGTTGGATCTACATTTGGTGTTAACTAACTAGAATGAAAAGTAAGTTTTTTTAACTTTTTAGTTTTAAAAAATAATTAATTAATATTATATATGATATATATTATTATGTTAATGTTAATTAACTAATTAGAATGAAAATTAAGTCTTTTTTTTTTTTAGTTTTCAATAGTTGCTCAGAGATTTGACTGGTAAAGTATACGAAGGTATACATACCCTACCCCCTTCTGGATTTGAACCTGTGACCTCTTAAGAAAAAACACATGTTCTTAACCATTAGGCCCACTCAAACTGTATACGTGATATATTATTATATTGAATTTGTAATTTTGAAAATTAAAACAAAAATTAACTTATAGATCATGATAGTTATCAAGTTATTAAATTTTAATATAATTTAAAAATTAAAATAAATTTTTATTTCCTAAAATATTAATTACAATAAATTTATACTAACTTATTTTAATAATTTATAATTTCACACATCTAATATTTTTCTTTTTCTTTTGTAATTTGTATATTATATATCATACTTATGTAATCAAACTATTATGATGTAATGACATGATAATATCTACACCTAACATTTTAAAACCATTTTCAAGATTATATATATATATATATATATATATATTCTTTTGATAAATGGGTATCTGAAATTATATTTGCTTTGCAAATTGTTACAAGTTTTTTAAAGACAAAATCTTCATAACATCATTTTTTGGAAAAAGTGTGATATAAATATTTTGTTGGAAACAGTGGTGAAAAATATGTGATATTATAAATCATTTTGGGAATAACGCAATCTTTAGATCACACTAACTTTATTATATGTCATTTTCATCTACTTGTATAGACAAAATATAATTTAAACTTAAGACATTATTAATGAGCAAATAAAGTATACAAACATGATAAATGCCTTCTTTATCTATCTAAAATTAAAGTCAAACCATAGATTTCATTAAAGGTACATATTAGTGCAATAAATCTTGCTTCCATATTAGTGCAATAAATCTGGTTTCCATGGCAAAAGGTTAGCATAGGAACACCTTGTGCATTCATCATTTATGATGGGTATTGGAGTTGTCAAAGAAAATTCTATGAAATAATTGGAGAAACATATTCACTTTCCATGCATGGTATTTTACAAGAAAAACTTATAAGTACATAGATCTCTCATGACTTAAAAGGAGTTTAATGAATGTAAGGTTATACTTCACAATTGCATTTTGAAATTGTAATTCTTTTTTTACAATCATTTCACTGTGCTCTATGGCTGTTGACATTAATTATTTAATTATTCATTAAGAAGAGAGTTTATTCCATATACTATTAAGGTCAAAGAAAGAACTTTAAAGAAGATAAAACTTTCTCAACAAGTAAGATCTAAAGTCATTTACATAGCTAGCACTAAGTGTCATTTTTCATAGTGTTAATCTTTTTTTCAAATATATTTTTTTTTTCATCAAACAAATCTAATTCTATTAATCACACAAGAGCAAAATTTTACAAAAACAAGTGAAAGCTAAAAT
>JASDQU010101412.1:130531-154832 GCA_032191745.1 Picea mariana | reverse complement strand
CACGTTCCTGACTAATGGCGTTCTCTGCCTTTCCTATTTTTACTCTTATATGGGGAGGGGTCAATTGCGTCATGCTGCACTCTCGGGCTGACAGGTTCTGGGGTTAAACTTTACCTATCTTCCCATTGACTAAATCTATAGTGTTGCTTGTTTACTTGCTATTGTGTTATGTTTGAAAAGAATTCTGCTCACTTAGATATACCTTTCCTATTTCACATAAACAGCCAACTCGAAAGGGCCTTCATTAAAGGTTATCTTTATTTGTTTTTATCCTTACATCAAACAACCCAGAAGAAAATAATGACTCGAATAGAGAAGAAATCTCATATTGCTTCCTGAGATGGATTTGACGCCTTTTAAACACACCTCATCATTCACCACAATAGAGTTTACTTTTTTATTTCGTCAGCTTCTAACTGTTAGGCTGGAAATTTTTAACTTTTTCATTCCGAGAGATTCTCTTTACGCAGTGCAGGAGAGTTTAGACTGTCATGCAATTCATTAGCTGCACGTTCCATTTTTTAAGCTTTTCAATCCTAGAGATTCTCTTTACACAGTGCACAGGAGTTAGTTCAGACTATCATGCAATTCATTAGCTGCACGACACACAAGTTTGCTCTGTTGCATACTGTGCACTCTAATTATTGTAGGTGTAGAACAACCTGTTAGTTAAATCATATTTTAATTATGCCAAAAGGGGTATATCTATTGGAGATGGACACAATTAATGATCTTTTAATTTTAAATTATAATCTGATGGCTACACATTGAAGATGCCGGTATATTTTTAGTCGTCCTCCAAAATCAACGACTCAGATTTATTGTTGATAACTTTTTTGCATTTATAAATGCATCAGTTAACCTGTATATGGGTTTTCAAAAGTAATTTTTTTTTTTTAAATATAAATAGATTTTGAAAAAATGGATATGAGATGAAATTGAATCTAATATTTTAATAAATGTATTATAATGATTATTTTTTTTATAAACATATTTTATAATAACGTTATAGAAAATTTTAAACAAACTTATAAAATAGCAAAGATACACTCAAAAGAAAAGTTTACCAAAATAATTTCTTATCAATTCATTTATTTGAGAAATGATAATAACAAAAAAAAACACCCAATTCATATCTAAATCAAGAACTTATTTATCAATAACATTGTATATGCAATAAAAGAAAAGAAATAAATTGATTAATATTTTTATTTGATATTGTTATTTTTATTTTTATTGGGAAAACATTTTTTACATATCTTTTGTATATTGATAATTGAATATTTCTCAAAATTATATATATATACCATTGCACAATATATAAATTAACAATTAAAAGGGACACTGAGTTAGATATTTTTATATATGTCTCATCTATGGGCATTTTTGGAGGTAATTTAGCAAACGAATATAATTTTTTAAAGTTGTTTACCTCTTTCATATGAGTTATTAAATGCTCAACTTGATGGTAGTTTGAAGTAATTGTCATATGAGTTATTAAATGCTCAACTTGATGGTAGTTTGAAGTAATTATCTTCATTAATTTGTGAAGAATTTTAATAGCCTTCCTCTATAAACAATATATTTGATTTTTTATATTTTTTTGTTTAAACATTACCAAAACATCTTCCAATTTTTTTTATAAATATATAAACTCTTTAATATGTGTTAGTGTATATGAATTATACACCTTCTATTAATGATAAACCAAATTAAATATAAATGTTTCATCCCTCAACCATTAAATTTAGAAGTGAAGTATATTATTTTCATGGAATCTAAATATTTTCATGGAATCTAAATATGTAAATCATAAAACAACATCAAAACTCTTTCATATAATATTGATAACATAAAGACTAAACAATGTAATATTGACAATAACTATGAATAAAAAAAATCAAGTTATTTATAGAATGGTGTCATTTTAAATAATCTTTTAACTTCAAAACCATACCAACAACGTTTTTTTTAAAGTGAAGATTAAAATCCATAAAAATTCACAAGTATAAATATTTATTAAAATTTTAAAAAATATTAATTAAATTTATAAACAATTTATTCATAAAATAAAATGATAAACAAATAAAGAATACAAAAAATTGTGTGCAATAAATAATACATTACATAAGACAAGAAAATATTATTTTGATAAATTAAAAAACTATAATTAATAAGAATATTAAAATTAATGAAAATACAACTTTACATTTTTATAATTTATAATATTAACTAAAAATTTATATATATATATATATATATATTAAAAAAATATAAATATTATATATATATATATATATATATATATATATATATATATATAAAAAAATTATAAATATTATGTAAAAACCATTGTTATATAAATTTCTTTATATTATGTCTTTGAATCATAAAACCACAACCACTTGTTTCATAATTAGCATAGTAGATTCTTCAAAACAATATTCTCAAAATGTTTCACAATAAAAAGATTTCGGTAGAGTTTCTTCTAAACCATTTCCCACAACATCAATCATTATGATATTCTTTTCATACAATTAATCTTTAAAGTGGCCTCATATTATTTATAGGTTTTTAATTAATTAAATTTGATTATTTGTATGGCATGTATTGTTAATTATATTTGTAACCTTAACAATATGTGATTGTACACTACCAGTTGTTAATTACGATAGTTTCTTGATTTTCTTGATTTGTTGAAGCTTATTTAGCTCAGCTCTTTTCCCTTAATGAATGGTGCTCTGCTCATTATTGTTTCCAATTTCTTCTTCTCTGTATTATCTTCTTTGCTTTTGATTTTTTCATGGTATCAAATCTTAGGATGTAAGCCTCTTCATAGTGCTTAGAGAGTAGCTCGATCCTAGGAAGAAGAGAGCATAGCTTACATTGTCTCATAGACGAGAGAATGGGACACAAGATTCTTCATAGAGCTTGGAGACTAGTCCGCAGTACGCTCAAAAGATCGTTGGAGACAACAAGCACAAGGAAGTAGAGCTGCAGAAGGATGAAGCAATTAAAGATTTGTGAGCATTTAAATAATTCATGAAAGATTCGTGAAATTCTTTCTTCAGGAGGAAGTTCGTAGAAGAAAAAAAAGACAAGCTAAAGAAGCCATAAGATCGGTCGTGGGAACAAATCTGAGCCTTTAATTAAGCTTATAAAGGATGAGGAACATGCAGAAGAAGCAAAAAAAAAAAATTAGCCATTAGATCTGGGCAAGAGAAAGATAAGTCGTTAGATCAAACAAAATTTAAGTCAAGACCATCAGATCTCATTGAAGAGAGATCAACGATGGGGAGCCATTGTGGATATTGGAAAAGGAAATTAAAGTGTGAGAAAGTTGTGAGCATGAAATCCCTCAAGATCATTGATCTTGCTAGATCAACAGATCAACGGTGGATATCAATCCCACTATGAACGAGCATCTTCGCCTTGCGGAGATCAGGAAGGAAATCAAAGCGTAAGCAAGTTGTGAGCCCACAATTCCTTAGGATCATTGATCTTTCTAGATCAATAGATCAATGGTGGATATCGATCTCACTATGAACGAGCATCTTCACATTGATAAGATCGAGAAGGAAATTAAAGCATGAGCAAGTTGTGAGCCTGCAATTCCTCAGGATCGTTGATCTTGCTAGATCAACAGATCAACGGTGGATATCAATCCCACTACGGACGAGCATATTCTCTTTGCGAAGACTGAGAAAGAAATTAAAGAGTGAGTGAGTTGAGTTTACACAATCAGTCGTGGTCGTTGATCTTCAATAAAGGGACACATGTCAAACGATCTCGTTCTCTGGGAGGAAGTAATAAGAAGATGAGGTTTCCACTCCCGAAGCTCCGAAGAGCTAGAGTAGATCCATACCATTAATCAAAGCTGACACGTGGCAGGAGATCCTGCACTCCGGCGGATAACCACTTCGGAAAAAAGACAAATGCGAGAAGCAAGAACTCCCGAAGGTCCGAAGCCTGGAGTTCATCTAGACCGTCCATCAATGAGGACACACGATGCCAGATCTCTCACTTCAGAGACTTAGTACTCTAGAAGGTTTTGCAAAGTGAAGCAATAGAGAAAGAACTGTCCGAAGTCCCAAAGTAAATATCAACCATTGAAGGTTGAGGACACGTGTCAGCATATCTGACACTCTGAAAAGTTAACACTTTAGAGGTTTGTGGTGTTGTGCATATCAGAATGCCCAAAGCCCAGGATTCCAAATTAAATCTCAGTCATCCAAATTAAGAGGACACGTGGAGGTTGATCTCACACTTCGAAGATTCGACACTCTAGAGGATTGCGCGTATTAGCAAATGGAAAATCCCGAAGGCCGAAGTTCCAAAGAAGATCTTGGTCATTCGTTTGTTGAGGCTTAAGGATCGTTGGATTTACCTCTCTCTGGAAAATTATCCACTTCGACACTTCGCAAGTTTTGCGATTAAGAGCGGTGAAAGATCCTCGAATCCCGAACTCCCAAAGTAATTTTGATTCATAGATATTGACGGGTAATTGAGACTGTCGATATCTTCCCATGTTCGGAGGCTTGCAAGTTTCAAGGATTGCGAGGTAAGAAAGGAATATTGCATAGAGCCCTGAAGGCCCGAAGGCACGAATTCCCGAAGTAATTGTGGACCCTTGATCTCAAATCAATGAGGACTGTTGATCTTTGCAGAAATTTGTTTATTCGACTATTCAGAGGAATTGAGACCTTCACGTGTCAAAATGCCTGAAGGCCCGAAGCGCTTGGTTTTCATCCCCTGGTCACATGAGAAGCTAAACTTCAAATTTTTTTTTGGCTCTCGAGTAAACTCAGCAAGCCCAATTCTGCCATTTGAGGGGCTACAGTCGCTAAAGAAAAAATCTCAGAGATCTAACTCCATATATCTCGCGCTCGAATAGTCAGATCCAACTAGATCGAAGTTAAAGAAGTGGTCTACTCTTTGTTTTTCGGCCTGAAGTCACATAGAGGATTTCATGGACCTGGTTTTACGTGGAGGAAACAGAAAAAACCACAAATCTCTAACAATTGTTTTTTGTTTTTTTTCAATTTGTTTCAAGATGGCCACCTCTAGCAATTTAGGACCAACACAAGGACCGATTCTTCTTGGAAAGAACTATGAATTTTGGTCTCTTAGAATGAGACCCTTCTTACAAGCACAAAAGTGTTGGGATCAAGTGGATCTTGTCTACGTGGAACCATATTCAACAAACATTGTTTCCATGACAAATCAACAGAGAACTTCTTAGGAAACACAAAGGAACACAGAGAATAAGGAAAATTTTTGGATTCAAAACTCAGTGGATGACTTGATTTTCTCAAAAATCAAAGGCACTATTACTTCAAAACATGCCTGGGACATCCTTAAATCATCCTATCAAGGAAATGAAAAGGTCAAAAGAGTCAATCTTCATACCTTGAGGATGCATTTTGAGACTTTAAAAATGATAGAGTCTGAAAACATTGATAATTTTATGACGAGACTCATGGGAATTGTAAACTAGATCAGATTGACTGTTGAATCCATCCCTGATCAAATAATCGTTGAGAAAGTCCTCAGAAGTCTTCGAAAGAAATTTGAAATGGTTGTTACAGTCATCCTTGAATCAAAGTATCTATCAAATTTTTCAACATATGAATTAATGGGCTCTCTATTGACAAATGAGACCAGACTACATCTTGAAGATGATTCAATAGACAATGCCTTCAAGACTCAATTCTTCTTCAGCAGAGGCATAGGCCACCAAGGAAGAGGGAGAATTCCAAGTAACCATCACTCAAGTGAAGGTCACAAAAAATAGAACCAGAATCAAAATTTCCAAGGTCACAGACAACAAAACCAGAATCAAAATTTCTAGCCTCAAAGAGGCAGAGGGAGAAGATCAAATGGAAAATCAAGCATACAATGCTATTACTGCAAAAAGTATGGGCACCATGGATCTGAATTCTGGAAGAAGAAAGTAGATCATCTTTCAGGAAGAGCACATGTCTCAAATCATGAAGGAGAAACCTCCAATGGTATGTTTCTCTCATGGCACAAGACTGAAGAACAACACAAAGATCTTTAGTTGTTGGAAAGTGGATGTAGCAATCACATGCGAGGTAACAAAGATTTAGTTTCATGCATTGATTCTTATATTTCATCTGATATTACACTTGGGAATGATTTCTTAGTCAAATTTCAAGGAAAAGGAACTATACTTATTCTTACTAAACAAAATGTAAAGAAAGACATAAGCAATGTCTATCATGTTCCAGATCTGAAACATAATTTGTTAAGTGTAGGAAAACTAATTGAACATGGCTATAAGGTACTTTTTGAAGGAGCATCATGTAGGATCTATGACAAAACCCCCAACAGAAAATCGATTTCTGAAATCCACATGACTAGGAATAAAATGCTTCCCCTAGCCCTTATAATTGCAAATGTGATCCAATCATATGCACAAACTTCATCCACGCCCAATGAAACTATGGTTTGGCATGCAAGATTTGTACATCTACCCTTTCAGAGTCTAAGCCTTCTACAAAAGCGGTCCATGGTCAAAGGTCTACCTGTCTTCAAAGAGAAAAATCCCCCATGTGAGTCTTGCATTCTTTGAAAACATAAGAGAACTAGTTTTCCACAATCCTCCACTCAAGCCAAACAACACTTAGAGGTGGTTTACACTGAACTATGTGGACCAATGCAAACAAATTCAATAGGTAGTAGCATTTATTTTTTAACGTTTATTGATGACTTTAGAAGGAAAATTTGGATCTGTTTTCTCAGACTTATTTTCTTAGACACAAGTCCGAAACCTTTGCAAAGCTCAAAGAATTCAAGGGTGAAGCTAAAAAATAGAGTGGTAAATATGTGAAGACTCTCAGGTTAGATGGAGGAGGAGAATACAACTCCAAATAATTTGAAAATTTCTACAAATCACAAGGCATCATCATGCAAACTACAACCAGGTATAGTCCACAACAAAATGGAGTGGTTGAAAGAAAAAATCAGACAATAATGAACATGGAAAGAATCCTTCTCAGAGAGAAATGTCTGTCAAATCTATTTTGGGTTGAAGCAGTAGCATGCTCAGTTTATCTCCTGAATAATCTCCAACCACTAGTCTCAAGATGAAGGTTCCTCAAGAAGCATGGGGTGGGACAAAGATAAATGTTGCTCATCTAAGGACATTTGGATGCATATAATTCGCTCACATACCTTCTGAATTGAGGAAGAAACTTGATGATAGAAGTGAAAAATGCATCTTTGTTGGCTACAATGATACATCCAAATCCTACAGACTCTAAAATCCAATTTCAAAGAAACTAATTCTCAGCAGAGATGTCAAATTTCTTGAAACTCAGTTCTGGAGTGAGTCTAAAAATTGACCTACGGACACTCAAAATCCATTGTTGCCACTTCCTGAAAACACAAAAAAATTAGGATAGAAAACACATCAGCCTACCCTTCCAAGATTGGAGGTACAAGGACAACCTGAAAGTCCTCAGGACAACTCTACTTCAAGAAGAAATTCATCCTCTAAACTTCAAAATCAAAGAACTCAAATTTTGAGAGAAATCCATTAGTATTTGGATGATATTGATCAACACAATATTTTTGCATTAATGTCATGTCAACCTGCATCTTTTAAAAAGGCGGCTAAAGAGCTCCATAGGGTTCAAGACATGAACCAAGAGATTGACTCCATTGAGAAGAAGAAGACATGGGATATTGTTGATCTTCCCATACACAAGAAAAGTATTGGTGTCAAGTGGATTTACAAAACTAAACTCAATGAAAAGGGGAAGATTGAAAAACACAAGGCAAGACTTGTTTCCAAAGGATTCTCACAACAACCAAGTATTGATTATGGTGAAAATTTTTCTCCAATAGCAAGGTTGGACATTGTAAGGACTCTCTTATCCATAGCAGCTCAACACAAATGGAAATTATAACAGATGGATGTTAAGTCATATTTCTTGAATAGTATCTTAGAAGAAGAGGTCTATGTGGATTAGCCACCTGGATTTGAAGTCAAAGAGAAGCCAACCAAAGTGTATCGATTGAAGAAAGCCTTGTATGGCTTAAAGAAAGCTCCAAGAGCTTGGTACAACATAATTGACACTTACTTGATCAAGAGTGGTTTCAACAGAAGTCAAAATGAGCCAACTCTATAAACCAAAACAGATCAGCAAGGTAAAATTTTGATTGTATGTTTATATGTTGATGACATGATATATATTGGAAATATTGAGTTAACCAGTTTTAAACATTCCATGCAATCTGAGTTTGAGATGACAGATCTTGGTATAATGAAATATTTTTTGTGGATTGAGGTTGACCAATCAACCAAAGAGATTTTTTTCTGTCAGCAAAAGGTATGCAGTAGACATCATCAAAAGATTACGCATGAAAGATTGTTATCCAACATAAACTCCTATACCCCTAGGCCCAAAATTGAGCAAGCATGATGAAGGCCCTACAATGGATTCTACCATGTAAAAAAAATTATTAAGCAGTTTTTTGTATCTTACATCAACTAGGCCTGATATTGTGTATGCAGACAACATTGTTTCCAGGTTCATGGAATCCCCCAAAGATTCTCACTGGAAGATGGAAAAAAGGATTCTGAGATATGTTGCAAGCACTCTCAATTTTGTATTATGGTACACTCGGTTTGATGATAATCATCTCTCTGGTTACAAGACAATGATTTTGCAGGCAGCCTAGATGACCGAAAAAACACCTCAGACGTGTTTTTCACCTCGGCACAAACCCTATTTCTTGGGCATCAAAGAAGCAACACATTGTCTGAATATCTTCTGTAGAGGAAGAGTATGTCGTTGCTCCCTTGGCATCCTGTCAAGATGTGTGGCTGAGAAGAATATTGAATGATATATCACATACAAAAAAGGAGCCAACTCCTATCTCCTATGACAACACTTCAACAATTTATTTATCCAGAAACCATGTGTTTCACAAGAAAAGAAAGCATATTGACACTCACTTTCACTTCATACGTGAGCTAGTCAATAATGGTGACATGGCACTTCAATTTTGTGGCTCACGAGATCAGATCGAAAACATTTTTACAAAGCCACTAGGAAAATCCGTTTTTTATTTTCAGAGACAACACTTGTAACTCAGAGGCATTATCAGTGCTGATGTTTGTAACTCTTGAGTTTGGGTGTGTTAATTATATCTGTAACCTCAACATTATGTGACTGCACACTGCCAACTATCCTAGCCAGTTGTATGATTGTTTCTTGATTTGTTGAAGCTGCTCTGCTCATTCTTGTTATTATGAGTTCATCTCACCAATAACGTTTCTATCCAACCATTACACTAAGGTACATTCTTTTACCAAATCCCAACATAAAATCTATTGCAACATAATCTTCTTTTACCAAATCCCAACATAAAATATGTTGAGTCTGCAGTGCAGCGAAACAATTCCTTCAGTCTCAGTCTGATGGTCTTCGGGGCAATTCTAGTTTAAAGTACCGGTGACTCTGCAATGTGGCGGTGATTTAAAATATAGAAACAATGGAAGTGATCAGTTCGCAAGGCCACATCAATTGGTTTTCTCAATTCTAAATATCACGCTGAACCTCCCCTGAGGTTTGCTGCATGAGGTAGTGCATGTCGCAGATCAAGTTAAGATTATTGTGGTCGGAGATAAAGCGGGAGAGTGAAAGTTGATAGTAGTTTCTGGTATGGGAATGCCTTCACAGAACGGGCGTGCGAGAAAGTAGATAGTCAATTCTGGTATGAGAATCATGATTCACTATTGGACCTGGGGCACACCTAAGGAACGATCGCTGAGCTCCTGCATTAGTGAGTAGGGTGTTGAGCAAATATGTTGGAGTGAGAGTGGTGACAAGCAGAAGAAATTATTTATCATAAGAAGGAAACACTTCACAAGTTATCCTTCCCATCTATCAAGAGGGATGAAAGGATAAAATTTGTGCGTTGAGAACATTCATATAGAGAAGGAAAACAAATGCTGCATATTCAAAAGATTTCTAGAATCCTGAGGAATTAATGAAAACTCCATAAAGGCTGAGTATGTCTGATGCTTTGGAAGACACTGAAGTTGGGAATGGTGGGAGGCTTGGATTCCGGAGGCACTAACTCTGGTTTTCGTAGGTGGTTGGTTTGAAGTCTTTGGAACTGAGTGATAAGGACATGGGATGAGCTACCATGGAGTGTTTGGTGATGATGTAAGAAGAACTGGATTATATGGTCGATTTGAGAGAGAGACAACAAATGAATTAATGAATTGGTCCACCTGGAATTTTAGATGAGTTAGGGAGGAGATGATTGGAAGGGTCTCTCCCACAGGTTGGGAGTTGGATTACCTCACATATGTTAGTATCAATTCTTACTTTAGAGTTGGTTTGGGTTTGTGAGAAATCTTCTTCAATTATTATATCTTATTTAAGTATATAGTTGAGATATTCCTTCTTGAATTTGTTTTATTTGTTATTTATTTAATGAAAAAGTTTATGTATAAATATGTACTTGATTTAATAATAATATATACTTAGAATAGTTTTTTGGTGTGTATACAATATGAATACTCTTTCAATTTCTAAATTGGTTAAGGCTTAACTCCCTCATGGTAGGATCCAAGAAAATGAGAAAGATATGATTGTCAATATGTTGTTAGTATAGTATCAAAGAGTAGATTAAATTGGATTGTGTTACAGTAGATATTTTTTTGAATGATTGCTATTGTGTGAGTTTCTTTTGTAAACAAGTTCTTTTGTTTTTTAACAAGATGAGATTTACATGTGTGTAGTAATTATTGAATCCCTTGGAATAACAATCGTCATTTTTTTTTCCTCCGAAGAGAGAGAAAAGTCAAGCCACCATTAGAGAAGGGGTCACGATCTACAGGGAGGAGCCTGCACAGGGAAGCCCGCCAATGAACTGGAGGTGGGATTTCTGGTAGATAAAGCACTTGCTAGAGATCAAAAGTATTTTTGTGAGTGAGGACACTGCCACATAGAGGGAGACAAATAGATCTAAGAATTTATCTCACTGGTTGCATATAATTTCACAGATTCAGGGCAACGACTCAAATTCCTAGTTCAAGTCTTTCACTGTTGATGAGGGGAATGCAATTGACTTCATTTTTCTTGTAACAAGTGAAGGAGAATGGAATTGGTGAGTTTTCTCGTGTCTATGAGCTCTTCTCCTCTATGTAGGAGGAAACTATATTAGTAACAAACCACTAAATGTATCTATGTTGAATTCATTTATTTATTAGGTGTGTAGAGTGTGAAAGATTTCAATAGCTTGTTTGATTGTGAGTTTTTTTTATGAAGAACTATTCATATAACATAGTACACATAATTTAAGTTGTTGTTTCTTGACGTACTTCGGTGCCACAAGAACATATCATTGATTTGGTTATGTCTAGAGTCTGTCAGAAGTTGGTGGTTATAGTTGTATTTCGTTGTTCCAAGAACAATGATTATGTTCATCTTTGTTTGTTTGTGAACTTGTGGATGTGAAAAAATGTCAAGTTGTATGATTGACTATCAATATCTAGAATGTTTTCCTATATAAATGGAAACTAAAGCGATCTATGTATTTCAGAAGATAGAAGTATGTCAATAGGAGGATTCAATATCTAGATTATCTTTCAAAGTATGCCAAGAATCGTCAGTCATTACAAATATGTTATTGATGGTCAGAAGCAATTGTATCTTCAATGGATTAGGTGATAGGAGTAGTCTATACCAGATAGAGATCAGAGTCCAAAAATACTTTTATGTGATTTCAGTATTGTTATTTGTGATGTAAGGGTTAAAAGAGGGTGTTAGAATTAATGCTTACTTTAGAGTTGGTTTGGGTTTGTTAGATCTATCTGGTTGTGAGAGATTTTCTCCAACTATTAGATCCTATTTATGTGTGTAGTTGATATATTCCCTCATAAGTTTGTTCTATAGTTAAGGGAAAAATTCATATATAAATATGTGTTTGATTGAATAATAATAGATACCTAGAATAATTTTTTTGTATTTATACAATATGACTACCCTCCCAATTTCTAAGTAAAGAGTCCTTCTCTAACCATGATAGATATGGAATTATTAATGGAAATTATGATGAAGAGAGGGAATTTATACCACTGATTATGGAATATTGAATTTCATCGATGTAACTCTTTAAGGATTTCTACCAAGCTATAGGATATTAGTTTTATTAGTAAGAATTTAGACTTTACCCTAATGAGTGACTCATCCTGGCTTGATGCAGGGAGCCATCCAAGACCCCTCATATAAGGAGAGGGAAAATATAAAAGAAGGAAATGAAAAAAAAACTCTAGAGTTGATAAGTATAAATTTGGGTTCAAAAACCAAATTAAATAATTTTGGAAATGGGAGAGAAGAAAATTGTAGGAAGTTTTATTGGTAAAAAGATGTCTTGTGAATGTTTAAAGAATTGAACAAGGTTAAACTTCAAACATACTGCAAGACACACACTCCACATATTGACCCTAGATAAGTAATGGCTAATGCGTTTTTTTAAGATAACAGAAGAGATAAACAAGGTTCTACAAAGGAGATGGAAGTGGGGCTCCCAAACATTTTTCTTGAATAAGTGGCATGTTGAATTTGAAGTTAGAATGACATGAGTGGACATTGTACCAATATTTGTTTGAATATTAGGGATACGGTATGATGTTCAAAGGATGTTTTTGATGGAAAAGGGAACTCCCTTGGGAAATTTTATGAAGTTTGTTTATGTTTCTCAGATATTTATTACATTGGGAGGGAAAAAATGTTAGTGGGTCTTCAAACAAGTAAAGAATTAGAATAGGAATTGGTTATTGAAATAGGTCATGATTGTTTTCATATCAATTACGTTGGCATACCCTTCATATTTGGTCTTTTCCATAGCTACGGGCACAACGCAATGGGATAAAATTTCCCTGATCAGAGAAAGGTGTGGGATATTGATGGAATCCCCTTAGAAAATTACAAGGATAGAAGTTATTAAGGAAAATAGGAAAATAAAAGTTACCCACATGTGATAAGCTAGTGGCCTAGATGAGAATCCATTGGCCTTGGCTATTCAAAAGGAATATATTCTAGATGTTTTCAATGATAACAAGGAAAACAATCATCTCATGGGTAAGTGTTTTCGATTAAATTACGCTTATAAAGGAAATATTTAGAAAAAATAGTTTTTGACACTTGGGGGTTAGAGGTAGAGATATAAAGGCCTTGGATTCCATCATTGAATCCTTGCCTATATTTTTAAGCATAAAAAATCATGTGTCCCCAACCTTAAACCCTTTACTAGTGATAGATAAGGCTCAAGTAGAAGAAGAATCCTAGGTGGGGAATTATGAAAACCCTAACTTGGATTTTGAGGTAGGGAAGAAGAAGCATAGGTGGGGACTTATGAAAACCCTAACTTGGATATTGAGGTAGGGAAGATTTCCAATGATTTTTTTCATCCAAAAATACGCCAAATATAAACTTCAAACCACAACAAAAGGAGACCTTGATTTCCTATGGAATAGGGGGAGGGGAATTAGGTTTTTTTTTATGAGAAAAAAAAAAGGACAAAAGAAAGAAGAATAAGGACTTATAATTCCATGGCACATAAACAATCATATTTATAGGTTATATGTGGGAAACAACTATATATAATTGGGGATATTAGAGAATCCTCTACTTGTGAGGAACTTAAATGATATTCCTAACCCTCGACTACAAAAAGATAGCCAATACCTTTAAGAAATTGGTCATCAGGAGGTTTTTATAGACATTAAAACCCTTTATTATCCTCCTTTAGGAAAAAATGAAAAATGGGGAAAAGGTTATTCATGAACTCTCAAAATTTATGATTGGGTGGGAGGTCAATTACATCGATGATATTGGGAGATCTAGTGAAAGTATTATAGAGTGGTAGCTTGGTTCTCTTTTACCCTCTATAAATCCTCGGCCTTTCCAACAAGGATATGAGTATACTTTTTTTCATTTGATATGAAGAAAGAAATATATATCCTAAACATTTATGGTCCTTACTCAGATAGAGTTGAAGAGTATAGCATATTTTTTTATATGAAGTGTATCCAGAGAAACATTGTGGTGATAAGGAAAGGCATAAACTTCACATTAGGAGATTCAAAAATTTAGGGACCTACTTCCAACATGGATTGTCTATCAAGGTGTTTTATAAGAAAGTTATAAGCTATGGGCTTGTTGGATATTGAACCAACAAAACCAATTCCATCCTAGAGAAACAAGAGAACGGGGGTAGAAAAAATAGCGAAGAGGCTAGAGTGATTTCTCATATCTAAAGGATTCCCAGAAGAAGTTAATTGTCTGAGACAATGGGGGAGGGTACTCAAACCATAACACAATATGTTAGCTATGGCCCCAACCCAGGCAAAACATCCCACACAATTCAAGTTGAATCTAGAATTGTTAACGGAGGAAGAATTTGTAAAAAATATTAAGGAAGTTTGGAATCCTTATGATGTTTAGATAAGAAAATGTTCCTCCCTTTAAATTCAAAAAGGTAGAAGCCCAATGGGATAAGGAAAAATAAACTACTAAAAACATTGTACAACCGGTGTGTGTGTGTGTGTGTATGTGTGTGTATTGTTTTGCATTAGGATATTAAACTCCTTACAACATAATAAAAAATATCACAAATGATACCTCATCATAACTAAAATGACACATAAGCATGAATTAAAATAACTAAAAGTGGCACAATAAACACATAAACAACAACTCAATCAACACATCATCATAAATAATAGCCACACTTAATCAACGCATCATCATAATACAAAATGACACAACCAACACATCACGATCGACTGAAGCAATATATAATTGAATGATCAACCATGTCACTGAGCATTAAAATAACTACCCACCCAACCTATCCTGCATGGTTGGGACCGCTAGGACACATAAGCAACGCTCAAGCCCAATATTTATCAAATTGATTTTGACCATTTAAGGTCTGAGGGCTGGCAACTGTTCTGAGGAACAACGAGGTGTCTAAATATCACTAAAACCAATAAATTTGAAAATTAACTAGATCAATCAATCAATCCTAATCATCAATTAAACATGGCGCAAGAGTAATCAATTACATAACCCATCATCTACCATCATTAATTTCAAGGCACAAGATTAAGCAATTTACAACCGATCATACATCAAGGTTTCATTTCAAGATGAAAGATTATCTAATTACTAAATTGTTTAAACATCACATTATTCCATGGCACAATAAATCAAATTACTAAATCATTGCACATCAACATGATTCCATGGCACAATAAATACAATTACTAAATCATTACATGTCAACATGATTCTGTGGCGCAAGGAAATCTATGTACTTAAGCATTTATACATCATCAATATTCCATGGTGAAAATAAATCTAATTACTAAATCATTACACATCAACATTATTCTGCGGTGCAAGGAAATATAAATACTCAATCAACCATACTTCAATATTGTTCGAGGCGCAAGAGGAATCTACTTTATTTTAAATGGCACAAGAGAATATAATTACTTAGTCAATCATAAGTCAACATTATTATATAGGTGCAAAAGAAATCTACATTTGTAGGCTTTAATTTGTAGATACCTTAATTAATTCTAGGACACTGCTTCAATATTGAAAAAGAACTCTTAAAGAACAAGCCTCATGACCGACTTGTATTTTAAGAAGCTTGGATCCCTAACTAAATCTCTACCTTAGTAGGCTTCATTTCATAACTCACATCTATCTAAAACAATTCAAAGTCTATATCCTATCCATTGCTCTCTCTTGGCATGAAATTTGAAACTATATGAAGGGATGGGTGTATAATTTAAAGCTAAACAAAAGAGGAATATCACATTCCTATTACATTTCATAGATCAACGACATAAATCTTAGATTAAGGATTTAGGTAAATGTCCATGATTTTGAAAATAGTTTAAAACTACTTCACATATAGGATTCTCAATCCAAGCAAACTATTGGAAAAAGAGTACATGGAGTAGATGAAACGTCCAGGAATGCTAAGTCCATAATTGAACTGTAATTGAAAAACAATATGTTTTTTTCGAGGTCTTCAAGGGACCATGTGACCAGAGAACCAAAATGTTAAAACATAATCATACTGGAGGGTCAAATAAAGTAACATTTGACCTTTTCTCGTGTCTCCCTCCAATAATGTGTGTGATGGTAAACTTCTAAATTTGATTTTCATAAAATATGAACAAACATCCTAAATAAATTCGCATAAGGAAAGAGAAAGTGTGTAAATAAGAGAAACGTTTTGGCGTGTTAGTGAAATTCATTAAATCAGATTGAAGGAGCATGGCCAATTCTCAGGGTTCTCGAAAACGATGTACACCAATCCATTAGGTAGCAATCAGTGAGGGGGGTGCACAAGGCCACCCAATATCTAACAAAAAGGAGTAAAGGAAGGGAACAAGTGCTAGCCTGAATTCTATCGAGGGCAGTGCAGGGAAAAGGGTGCATGGCCAGATCGCTCAGTACACTAACTTCCTGCCTAGCATTTCTTTTATAAAAATGCAGACGTTTCCTGGGGTAAGATCACAAGGTAAAAGAACAAATCGCAAGGCGAATTCTTTTGTTAAAAAGGGAAAGGTAATATTATGGAGAGGGATGGACTAACAACTTTGAAGCAAGCTAGTTTCAAACAAAATGGAGGGAGCATGCACGATATTCCTCGACTCCACTCCTTGAGCCATTATAATATCTTTCTATCTTTAGTTCTTCCTCTGGATACCACTCCTACGTTTGGTCTGAGGTAAGGAGGTCGCTTCTTGAAGGCACCAGATTGAACTGGCTTAGGAAAATCCCAACCCACGATAATTGTTAGGAAATCAACCACATTAAAAATTGAAGCCCTTCCAATTGTTCCTTTGCATGTAGTTATATTTGTCTCTTTCTATGGAGATAAGAAAATAAGGAAGGAGAGAACACCACAACAAGGAACCCATACGCTAGTTATAATTTGGTGAATGGTAGTTGTGTGTTGTGTGGTGGGGATCGCTAACACTGTGATCCCCACCATAGCGTGTTATCGATCCAACTGAGACTATCAGCTCAAGTTCTAGTATATGATCGAGATCTGCAGAGGTTGTTGAGTGAGATTGTTGGGTAAATGCACCAACAACATGGAATTTTTTCTTATTAAAAGCACAGAGGTTTTTTGAGAGAAATCGCAGGGTACATGCACCAAAAGCATGGAAATTTTTCATAAAAAAAAAACAAAGGTTTTATGAGTGAAAGCACAGGGTAGATGCACCCAACACATGGAAAATTTTCTTAATAAAAATGTAGAGGTTTTCTGAGTGAAAGTGTAGGGTAGATACACCCAACACATGGAAATTTTTATTTTTATAAAATGAAGAGGTAAATCCATTTAGGAATCGCAATCCAGTTCAAGTAAAATGCAGAGATAAATCCATTAAGGAATCACAATCTCGTTCAAGTAAAATGAAGAGACAAATCCAATAAGGAATCACAATCTAGTTCAAGTAAAATGCAGAGATAAATCCATTAAAGAATCACAATCCAGTTAAAGTAAAATGTAGAGATAAATCCATTAAGGAATCACAATCGAGTTCAAGTAAAACACAGATATAAATCCATTAAGGAATCACATTCTAGTTCAAGTAAAACACAGAGATAAATCCATTAAGGATTCACAATCTAACTTTCGACATAGGTACACTGTATACCTCAACAAAGAAACTAAACATAGTAGCTATCCTAAAGAGAAAATTACTTTCCATATTGCTCATCCCAGTTTATGAAACCGAGTAAGCAGACACCAAGAATCACGAAAACAAGAGAAACAAATAATCATCGCAAGGTAAATGAACAAAATGCATGGCAATTTCTTTTTATAAAACACAGAAGTAATAAATTGCAGAGGATACATTTTTTTATAAAATCGCGGAGGAAGCACTCGGTAGTCACAAAGGATTCGCAAGGACATCAATCAATAGACTAATTAAAAATTTTATTATTATGTTTACAATCACAACTTCACGACAATATTCATCCTTAATATACGATTGGTTTAAAAATTACAAATTGAAATTTAATCACCGAAACTGTCGAAGATGTGCTTGATGAAGATCCTTGGCGGCTGGCCTTCCCTTCCTTTATCCACTTGCTAATCGTTGAGACTTCATCAATACCTCCCATCCAACGCTAGGGGTACTTTTCTTCCCCGTTAGCCCCCCGAGCCGCAAAGGGGCCACACACACACACAACTAGAAATCCTCTAGCTCCTATCTCACCTCATAAGGTAGAGCCACCACTCTCTCTCAAGTTGGGTATCCCAACTCTCACAAGTAAAACCAGTCAAAATTTCTACAGCATAACGTTACCCATAACCAATGATGATCCATTCCTCATATAGGCCATTTGTTTTATAGGATTTTCCTTAATGACATATTCAATTGCACATTTAATTCATTTTTCAAATAATTAATTAATGATTATCTCCGCCATACACTTGTCACCCTCTCCATAAGTTCCATAAAAAAAATCCATTATTTATTTTAATACAAGTCAATTTCCCTCACCCTTCTTGAAAGCGCTCCTTAAATCACTCCTAGTTATCTCTTTGTTCCCCTTATTTCCAATTAATGATTGACACCTTTCTAAATCCGACTTGAGTTAAAATAGAGATCTTTTCCTAGTTAGACTACTGTTAACTAGACTCTAGATTCCTTTCTATGCGTACCCATTCCTTTAGCTTTATTCCATTCTTACCTTAAATTCCAATTTGGTAATTACTTGCACATACGTGTATTTAATCAATCTTTATATTTATTTTATTTTCCTTGAATTCTTAAATTTATTTACTTCATCCCCTCATTATTTAATTTATAAATTTAGTTTTTTAGTCTTATTACTAACTTAGACTTAGAATTAATTAAATTTTTAATTGCAAAGGCTTAGACTCTTATATGGATTATGATTAATAAATTCAAGCCTTAATTAATTAATTAATTGATTAATTGATCAAGCAATGTTCAATATTTTACAAGGTTAATTATTTTCTCATGGTTTTCTAGGCCACCTATATTCATTGAGTCAAATTGTATTTACGTGATGTGCCCTTCAAGATGCACTCCATTCTCCAAGGGTTCCATGTGCCTTTTATTAAATTTTTAATTACTTGACGCTCCCTTCAAGACGCACTCCATGCTCCAAGGGTGTCACTCGCCTTTGACTGATTTTGATATTTTTCCAACCCCTGGAGTCAGCACTCCATTCAGACGACCTTGTGAGATACTAAGGGATTCTAAGGAATAACTACCCCACCTTATTGTATGCCTCTTAAAAATCTTCATGGGTAACTATCTCAGTCTTCCCTCGGGACATCGTGGACCTCTCGAACTAGGTAGTTGTTAACATACAATTCAAGCCACGAAGGGAGTGCTAGTAGGATGTGGCAAGTACACTGCCACACCTCTCCCTCAATATCTGGTCTATTTGCATGGCCCCTTTACTCCTTATGTGAGTCAGATTAGCTGGCAATCTTCAGCCTTCATCCATCAATGAAACACTATCAATGATCCATAAACAACATCATAATATAATTGATCATATGTCAAATATGCATAAATGAAATACTCAAACCAATACAATTCACTCCCTGACTCAATATAGAGTCCAAGGAGGTCCATTGATGCCATCGACATCCACAATCTGTCAAGTGTCCTTCACACTCAGGGGAAACTTGTCAATAGAATATGTCAATACAAGTTATCAAAACAACATAAATCATAATCCATCAACATCATCATAAGAATCCATAAGAGACACATATAACCATATACTATAACTAGATCAGTTGCACGCAAGTGTCCTCAAATAATAATTTAATAACATATGCTCTCAAGAGAGGGATGTTACATACACCCCCTCTTGTTTTAAACTTTTTCACGAAGTTGTAAAGTATATTAAATGTAGTAAATAAAGAATATGACAAGATGTATATGTCTAAATTATAAAAAAAAATAGGGAAATTGTTGGTGCATATCATATGCGTCCTCCCAGGTAGCCGAGTGTGGACTATAATTGTCCCATTGGACCTTGACCTGATCGAATGTTCTATGTCGTAGCTGTCGAATGAGATGGTACATAATGTATATTGGCTCCACCATGAGTGCACCCTCGTCCGACACCTACAAGGAACTCATGCCAATCACATGTGTAGCATCACTAACATAATGTCTCAAAAAAGATACATGAAAAACATCGTGCATACGCCTCAAAGAATCAAGAAAAGATATTTGATAGGACACGGGTCCCTTATTTTCCACAACTTTGGAAGGTCCAAAAAACCTAGGAGAGAGTTTATCACCCTTTCCAAACTTGATCAATCTCTTGTGTGGTTTCACCCACAAGAAAACTCGGTCTCCTACATCATAATTATGGTCAACGTGATGCACATTAGTATAATTCTTCTATTGGTCTTGCATTTATTTAATCCTTTGTCTTATCATTGAAATTTATTCTTCCATTCCTTGATTCACTTCTAGTCCTACCAAGACCCTATCCTCAAATCAATCCCAACTAAATGGCATCCAACACGGTCTCCCATAAAGAAACTCAAATGGGCCCATCTCAACGGTACCTTGATAGTTTTTTTTGTACGCAAACTCTACAACTGGAAAAAACTCTTCCTAATGTTTTTTTTGGTCCATCACGTACATACACAACATATCTTCCAAAATTTGGTTCGTTCTTTCTGTCTTCCCATCTATCTCAGGGTGATATAGTGTACTAAAGTTCATTTGTGTCCCCAAGGCCTCTTGGAAACGGGTCCAAAAACATTATTTAAACATTGATCCTTTATTGGATATGATCCTTTTAGGCACACCATGTAATATCACAATCTCGTTGATAAAAACTCTAGATATGTATGGTGCTTGATCTGTTGTACGCACAGGAATACAATGTGCATTCTTCGCCAGAGTGTCAACTACCACAAAAATTGAGTCATGTCTCCTTGCCTTCAGTGGCAATCCAATAATAAAGTCCATCAAAATGACCTCCCATTTTGATTCTGGAATAGTGTGTGGTTGTATTAATCTTGTCGAATGTCTATGTTCAACCTTCCCTTGCTGACATTCTAGATACTTCTCCACGTAGATAACTATGTTTGACTTCATTCCTTTCCAGAAGAATAAGGGCTTAAGGTTCGCCCTCATCTTCATGACTCCTGAATGATCCATGTACACTACTCTATGAGCTTCGTTTGAGATCAAAATTCTCAATTTTTCATTAGGCAGTATGTAAAACCAGTTATTATACCTCATCAATCCATCGTTTTCCAATGTATATCCTTCAAACTTTGGTACCAACATGGTGTTTTGTTCAATATTTTCCTTAACCTCTTTATACTAGTCATCATCAAATTGTATAGTTAGAATATTTTCTTGAAGATTCGTCTGAAGAGGTATCATCAAGAATATGCATGGTCTCCTACTCAACACATATGCCACTTTGTTCATCATTCCTTTTATGTAAGTAATCTCAAAATCGTTTTCGCTAAGCAATTTCGACCAATGCCTTTGTCGCATGTTCAGGTCGCTTTGCATAAAAATGTGTTGCAAATCACAGTGGTTTGTTTTTAATTCATATTTTTTTCAAATAAGATAGTGTCTCCACACTCTCATGGCATACACAATGGCCAATAACTCCAAATCAGGCATCGCATAGTTCTCCTCATGCTTTCTTAATTTCCTTGAGATATAAGCGATTACTCAAGCATCTTGCATTAAGACTCCGCCTAAGCCTTCCTTGGATGCATTTGTGCATACCAAGAATTCCTTGTCCATGTAGGGGAATTTTAGTATTGGCACTCTCATCAACAACTCCTTGAGCCTTGGAAATGCTTCCATGCATTTCTTGGTCCATACAAACTTCTTGTTTTTCTTCTGGAATTTCATGATCATATTTGCTATCTTCGAAAAACCTTCGACGAACCATTGATAATGTCTTGCTAAACCTATAAAGCTACGTACTTCTAGTATTTTCATTAACGTAGGGAATTCCATGATTTCCTCTGCATTCATTGGATCCACAATGATGCCTTCATCGGAGATAACATGCCCTAAGTAATGAATCCTCGATTGATAAAAAGAGCATTTCGACAGTTTCTCGTATAATTTGTTTTCTCGTAAACACTATAGTACCAAGCGCAAATGTTCATCATGTTCTTCTCTCATCTAAGAATATATCAATATGTCATCAATGAACACTTGAAAAAATGTGTCCAAGTATTTAAGGAACACCCCATTCATCAAGCTCTTGAATACCACTGGGGCCTTTATCAGTCTAAATGGTAAAATGGTAAACTAGTAATGTCCAAACTTCGTCTTGAATGTGGTATTAGGAATCTCTTCCTCCTTGATCCGTAACTGATGATATCATGTTCTCAAGTTGATCTTTAAAAACAAAGTCTTTCCCTTAATTTGTTCAAACAAATCGTCTATTATTGGAAAAGAATATTGGTTCTTGATCATTTCCTTGTTCAATTGATGGTAGTCAATACAGAGTCTCCACGACCCATCCTTCTTTCTTATGAAAATAACAGGCACAGCCCAATGTGACAGACTTGGGAATATAAGTACTAGGTCCAACAACTCCTTCTGTTTCATTTTCAACTCATGTAACTCAATTTTCGACATCCGATAAGGTGTTCTTGCTATCGGTTCAGTTAAAGGTTTCAAGTCGATTGTAAACTCCAGCTCTCTTTCGGGTGGAAAACCTGGTAACTCTTCTAGGAACGCATCCGCAAAATTTCGTACTATCAAAAGGTTTTCAAATCCTTCCACCACGCCCTTGTCATTTAGCGCTAAGATTTCATATAGATTGAATCCTTTGCACATGCTCTTTTATAACCGCATGGATGAAATGAACCTCATGCNGGTTTCTTCCCACAATCACTCTTCTCTGTCCCTCATGATCGATCAAACTCAATCATTTTTTCTTACTGTTGAGTATCACATCATGCAATTCCAACTAGTCCATACCGATCATGATGTCATAATATCCTAAGATCGTGACATATAGGTCGGATGTCATTACAAAATATCCCAAGTTAATGTGACATTCCACAACTCTTCCCCTAACCTTTTTTTTGGCACCCGAAGCCATTTCTACTTATCTAAACTCATCTTACTTGAATACCTTTACCTTAATTCTCTTCAACACTTCAATATAAATAAATCTCTCTTTAGCACCAAGATCTATCAAAATATTAAAAGTTTGCTCGGTGATGGTACCTGAAGTCTTGAGCAAAGTGGACTGGTGCTCGACCTAGTGATTATTTACCACTGCATGAATCTGGTGAGCCTTGACCAAATCTCTAACTGTAGTATTTCCATCTAACCTCGATGATCTAGCCCTCTCAACCATACATTCACTCTAGTAATGTGTCTCTCCACATGTCCAACATCTGGTCTTCGGTCTAGTTCTCCTAGTCCCCGAAGTAGGAGTTGTAGGCCTACCAGCATGAAATCATTGTATGTTCTATTGAGCATGCCTAAAATATTGTTGTTGTGGGCGACGTTGTTGCTAATGTTGTGGTCCTCTATAGGGATTTCTTTGTTGAGGAGACGTTCATCGTGGTGTCATGAACGTGGATCTTCTCAACATATCTCGATACGTTGATGCATGTTTGTCTGGCGTCTGATGCTCCTGTGCACCTACCATCGTCTTCTCATTCGGCTTTGCATGAGTTTTTCCCTGACCACCGTTGGTCAAGTCTTCCTCTACTATGAGGGCCTTCTAGATTGCATCATTCAACGTTTGTGGCATGAATATCCTCACCTTCACATGAATGTTGAATTTAAGTCCAAACACAAACTTGTTGAACTTCAGCTTCTCCGTGTTTAGATGTGGAGCATACCTAAGAAACTCCATGAATCAAGCCTCATACTCTAGCACTGTACGACCACCTTGTCATAAGGCATTAAACTCATTGAGCTAGAACTCAATGAATTCCTCTAATAAATAACTCTCTCGGAACCGCTCCTTGAAAAGTTCCCATGAAATGTCTTCGACAACAATGTTCAGTTGTGGTAGGATCATCTTCCACCATAGAAGAGCACTCCCCTTCAGCTGAAATACCACCATGCAAAATTTCATGTTGGAGGTGTAGTCATGAAGTGTAAAGCACATCACCATCTTATCCAACCATGCCTTGATGGCTGCGTCATTCATGGAATCCATGAACTTGAGAAACTTGACCTTCTCAAGTTCTCTGTGAATGT
>JASDQU010101412.1:112984-128103 GCA_032191745.1 Picea mariana | reverse complement strand
AATACGGGAATATCAAAATTAACCCGTACCTTGAAAGGCGAGGTGCCTCCAAAGTGGACGCTTGATGAAGATGCACCTGATTCTATCGGCAGGCGTTGAATGATGTGGGAAAGATTCTCCATCATTTCGCCCCTCTGTTGCGTGAGAGCTTGCTCAAGCAACAGACTGATAGGATCGTCTGCTCCGTCGATTTTCTTTTTTTCCGCCATTGAGGGTTTCTTGGGTGTGCGAGAGCGATTGTCTTCCAGAGAGACAAGCTCGAGACCCAACTTGCTATACTCGGACCTCGTCGGGGACATGCACTGAAAAAAATGATCAAGAGCAGCCTACTCTGATACCACTGATCCGGATTATTTTCGGCATGAAATGAGAGCGGAGATATAATAAAAAAATGCATAGAGATATTGCAGATATTCAATAATATAATAGAAATGTATCAGATATGCAACCATAAACACAGATATACAGTAATACACGATTTCTATTAATCAAGAAATGTACAGAGACTGTAAAAATACAGAGTGAAAGACTTGCTAGAATGGTGGCAGCTTATCTCTGAGAAGAGATGTGACGGCTACTCGAATTCGCAAGAAGATGGTTACAATGAGGCTCTGGAGGCATTTTTACAACAATTGGGAATGCCAAAAGTCCTAGACATCCAAAAATCTAACCCTAGGAGATGAAGCGCCAAAAGTCATGTGGGCCCCGTTTGGGTAAGTTGGTGCATCAACTTCCCGGGGTCGTAACTTTTGCATACGATCTCCGTTTTAGGCGTGTGATAGCTCGTTGGAAAGGTATCATCGAGGAGATTAATTTTGGGGGATCAATTATGAATTTGGATATCATTGAGAACCTTGATCGCGAAAAAACTTCATTTAGGCCCTCAAAATGGCCCCGGAAGTGAAAACCTGCTAAAAATAGTAAATTGCCAAAATGGCCAGAAAGTTGTTTTGAGCCATTTGGAAAAGGTGGGTGGCCCTCGATATCCACTTGGATCATTATGTGAGTCAGATTAGCTGGCAATCTTCATCCTTCATCCATCAATGAAACACTATCAATGATCCATAAACAACATCATAATATAATTGATCATATGTCAAATATGCATAAATGAAATACTCAAACCAATACAATCCACTCCCTGACTCAATCTAGAGTCCAAGGAGGTCCACTAATTCCATCGACATCCACAATATGTCAAGTGTCCTGCACATTCAGGGGAAACTCATCAATAGCATATGTCAATACAAGATATCAAAACAACATAAATCATAATCCATCAACATCATCATAAGAATCCATAAGAGAAATAGATAACCATATACTATAACTAGATCACTTGCATGCAAGTGTCCTCAAATATTCAGTCAATAACATATGCTCTCAAGAGAGGGATGTTACATACACCCTCTCTTATTTTAAAAATTTTCATGAAGTTGTAAATGATATAAAATGTAGTAAATAAAGAATCTAACAAGATGTATATGCCTAAACTATCAAAATAATAGGGAAATTATTGGCGCATATCATATGCGTCCTCCCAGGTAGTTGAGTGTGGACTATAATTGTCCCATTGGACCTTGACCTGATCGAATGTTCTATGTCATGGTTGTCGAATGCGATGGTACATAATGTGGATTGGCTCCGCCATGACTGCACCCTTGTCCGACACCTGCAAAGAACGCATGTAAATCACATGTGTAGTATCACTAACATAATGTCTCAAAAAAGATACATGAAAAACATCGTGCATACACCTCAAAGAATCAAGAAAGGATATTTGATAGGACACATGTCCCTTATTTTCCACAACTTTGAAAGGTCCGAAAAACCTAGGAGAGAGTTTAGCACCCTTTCCAAACTTGATCAATATCTTGTGTGGTTTCACCCACAAGAAAACTCGGTCACCTACATCATAATTATGGTCAACGTGATGCACATTAGCATAACTCTTCTATCGGTCTTGCGATTATTTAATCCTTTGTCTTATCATTGAAATTTGTCCTTCCATTCCTTGATTCACTTATAGTCCTACCAAGACCCTATCCTCAAATCGATCCCAACTAAATGGCATCCAACATAGTCGCCCATAAAGAAACTCAAATGGGGCCATCTCAATGGTACCTTGATAGTTTTTTTTGTATGCAAACTCTACAAGTGGAAAAAACTCTTCCTAATGCTTTTGTTGCTCCATCATGTACATACACAACATATCTTCCAAAATTTGGTTCGTTCTTTCTGTCTGCCCATCTATATCAGGGTGATATGTTGTACTAAATTTCTTTTGTGTCCCCAAGGCCTCTTGGAAACTTGTCCAAAAACATTATTTAAACATTGATCCTCTATTGGATATGATCCTTTTAGGCACACCATGTAATCTCACAATCTCATTGATAAAAACTCTATATATGTACGGTGCTTGATCTGTCATGTGCACATGAATAGAATGTGCACTCTTCGCCAGAGTGTCAACTACCACAAAAATTGAGTCATGTCTCCTTGCCTTTAGTGGAAATCCAATAATAAAATCCATCAAAATGACCTCCCATTTTGATTCTGGAATAGTGTGTGGTTGTATTAATCTTGTCGAATGTCTATGTTCAACCTTCACTTGTTGGCATTCTAGATATTTCTCCACATAGCTAACTATGTTCGACTTCATTCCTTTCTAGAAGAATAAGGGCTTAAGGTCCGCCCTCATCTTTGTGACTCCTAAATGATCCATTTATACTACTCTATGAGCTTCGTTTAAGATCAAAATTCTCAATTTTTCATTAGGTAGTATGTAAATCCAGTTATTATACCTCATCAATCCGTCATTTTCCAATGTATATCCTTCAAACTTTGGTACCAATATGGTGTTTTGTTCGATATTTTCCTTAACCTCTTTATACTAGTCATCGTCAAATGGTATAGTTAGAATATTTTCTCGAAGATTTGTCTGAAGATGTATCATCAAGAATATGCATGGTCTCCTACTCAATGCATATGCCACTCTGTTCATCGTTCCTTTTATGTAAGTAATCTCAAAATCATTTTCGCTAAGCAATTCCGACCAACGCCTTTGTCGCGCGTTCAAGTTGCTTTGCGTAAAAATGTGTTGCAAACCGCAGTGGTCTATTTTTAGTTCATATTTGTTTCCAATCAGATAATGTCTCCACACTCTCATGGCATACACAATGGCCAATAACTCCAAATTAGGCATCGCATAGTTCTCGTCATGTTTTTTTAATTTCCTTGAGATATAAGTGATTACTCGACTATCTTGCATCAAGAATCCACCTAAGCCTTCGTTGGATGCATCCATGCATACCAAGAATTCCTTGTCCATGTAGGGGAATTTTAGTATTGGCACTCTCGTCAACAACTCCTTGAGCCTTCGAAATGCTTCCGCGCATTTCTCGGTCCATACAAACTTCTTGTTTTTCTTCTGCAATTTCGTGATCAGATTTGCTATCTTCGAAAAACCTTCGACAAACCATTAATAATATATTGCTAAACCCATAAAGCTATGTACTTCTGGTATTTTCATTAATGCAGGGCATTCCATTATTTCCTCTACTTTCATTGGATCCACAATGATGCCTTTGTCGGAGATAACATGCCCTAAGTAATGAATTCTCGATTGATAAAAAGAGAATTTCGATAGTTTTCTGTATAATTTGTTTTCTCGTAAACATTGTAGTACCAAGAGCAAATGTTCATCATGTTCTTCTCTCATCCGAGAATATATCAATATGTCATCAATGAACACTTGAAAAAATGTGTCCAAGTATTTAAGGAACACCCCATTCATCAAGCTCTTGAATACCATTGGGGCGTTTATCAGTCCAAATGGTAAAATGGTAAACTAGTAATGTCCAATCTTCGTCTTGAATGTGGTCTTAGGAATCTCTTCCTCCTTGATCCGTAACTAGTGATATCATGTTCTCAAGTTGATATTTAAAAACACAGTCGTGCCCTTAATTTGTTCGAACAAATCGTCTATTATTGGCAAAGAATATTGGTTCTTGATCATTTCCTTGTTCAATTGACGGTAGTCAATACAGAGTCTCCACGACCCATCCTTCTTTCTTATGAAAATAATAGACGCACCCCAATGTGACACACTTGGGAATATAAATACTAGGTCCAACAACTCCTTCAGTTTCATTTTCAACTCATGTAACTCAAGTGTCGACATTCGATAAGGCGTTCTTGCTATCGATTCAGTTAAAGGTTTCAAGTCGATTGTAAACTCCAGCTCTCTTTCAGGTGGAAAACCTGGTAACTCTTCTAGGAACGTGTGCGCAAAATTTTGTAGTACCGAAAGGTTTTCTAATCCTTCCACCACGCCCTTGTCATTCAACGCTAAGATTTCATATAGCTTTAATCCTTTACGCATGCTCTTTTATAGCCGTAGAGATGAAATGAACCTCATGCAAACTCCCTGGTTTCTTCCTACAATCACTCTTTTCTCTCCCTCATGATCGATCAAACTCAATCGTTTTGTCTTACAGTTGAGTATCACATCATGCAATTCCAACCAGTCCATACCGATCACGATGTCATAAGATCCAAAGATCGTGACATATAGGTGGGATGTCGTTAAAAAATATCCCAAGTTAATGTGACATTCCACAACTCTTCCCCCAACCTTTTTTTTGGCACCCAAAGCTATTTCTACTTATCTAAACTCATCTTGTTCGACTACCTTTACCTTAATTCTCTTCATCACTGCACTATAAATAAATCTCTCTTTAGCACTGGGATCTATCAAAATACTAAAATTTTGGTCGGTGATGGTACCTGATGTCTCAAGCAAAGTGGATTGGTGCTTGACCCAGTGATTATTTACCACTGCATGAATCCGGTGAGCCTTGCCCAAATCTCCAACTGTAGTATTTCCAGCTGACCTAGATGCTCTAGCCCTCTCAACCAGACATTCACGCTAGTAATGTGGCTCTCCACATGTCCACCAGCTGGTCTTCGGTCTAGTTCTCCTGGTCCCCGAAGTAGGAGTTGTTGGCCTACCAGCCTGAAATCCTAGTATGTTCTATTGAACATGCCTAAAGTATTGTTGTTGTGGGCGACATTGTTGCTAATGTTGTGGTCCTCTATAGGGATTTCTCTTTTGAGGAGACAGTCATCTTGGTGTCGTGAACGTGGATCCTCTCAACATATCTTGATACACTGATGCATGTCTGTCTAGTGTCTGATGTTGCTGCGCACCTACCATCGTCGTCCCATTCAGTCTTGCATGAGTCCTACCCTGACCACCACTCCTCAATTCTTCCTCTACTATGAGGGCCTTCTAGATTGCATCATGCAACGTTGGTGGCATTAACATCCTCACCTCTGCACGAATGTTGAAGTTAAGTCCAAACACAAACTTGTTGAACTTCATCTTCTTCGTGTTCAGATGTGGAGCATACCTAAGCAACTCCATGAATCAAGCCTCATACTCTGACACTATATGACCACCTTGTCATAAGGCATTAAACTCATTGAGCTAGCACTCAATGAATTCCTCTGATAAATAACTCTCCTGGAACCGCTCCTTGAAAAGTTCCCATGAAACATCTTCGATGACCATGTTCAGTTGTGGTAGGATCATCTTCCATCATAGAAGAGCACTCCCCTTCAGTTGAAATACCGCCATGCAAAATTTCATGTTGGAGGTGTACTCACGAAGTGTGAAGAACATCACCATGTTATCCAACCATGCCTTGGCGGCTGCGTCATTCGTGGAACCCATGAACTCAGGAAACTTGACCTTCTCGAGTTCTCTGTGAATGTTACCATTGCTAGTTGGAGCGCATTGTGGACCCTTAGGGGGTACAAGCGCCCTGGCCTCATCTCTATCTAGTCAGTTAATAAAGGCCTCTGACATCCTCTGAAAGGAACTCATCAACCCAACCACATCCCCCACAACAATATTCTCTTTTCCAATGACTATCTCTTCTACTTGGGGGTTAGACCCCTCTGGCATGGATTCTACTGTAGGTGTCACACATCCTCCCCTAGCACCACGTTTTCTACCTCCACAATGTCTTCTAACCATGATTACCTCCAGGGAGACAATTCAATATTAATTAGTGATAATTTTTTAATCAATTTTTTAATACAGTGGAAGGTGTAATGATCCAAAGTTGTGGGGTTGAATCGTCTCTGAACCACATGTAACGGAACCTCCATTACGACCACAAAAATCACTTTACAACCGGTAATTTTATTTTTTTTGTTTTTTCATTATGATATTAAAATTGTTACAACATAATAAACAACATAAAAAATGATACCTCATCATAACTAAAACGACACATAAGTATGCATTAAAATAACTAAAAGTGGCACAATCAACACATAAACAATGACTCAATCAACACATCATCATAACTAATAGCCACACTTAATCAACGCATCATTATAATAAACAACGACACAACCAACACATCACGATCGACTGAAGAAATATACAATTCTATGATGAACCATGTCATTGAGGATTAAAAGAACTACCCTCCCAACCTATCCTACATGGTTAGGACCTCTAGGACACATAAGCAACACTCAAGCCCAGGATTCATCCGATTGATTTTGAACATTTAAGGTCTCAAGGCTGGCGATTGTTCTGAGGAACAAGGAGGTGTCTAAATCTTGCTAAAACCAATGAAGCCGACAATCAACTAGATAAATCAATCAATCATAATCATCAAATAAACATGGCACAAGAGTAATCAATTACATAACCCATCATCTACCAACATTAATTTCAAGGTGCAAGATTAAGCAATTTAGAACCGATCATACATCAACGTTTAATTTCAATATGCAAGATTATCTAATTACTAAATCATTTATACATCACATTATTCCATGGCGCAATAACTCCAATCACTAAATCATTACACATCAACATGATTCCATGGAAAAATAAATCCAATTACTAAATCATTACACATCAACAAGATTCTATGGTGCAAGGAAATATGTGTGCTTAATCATTTATACATCAACAATATTCCATGATGCAAATAAATCTAATTACTAAATCATGACACATTAACATTATTTTGTGGCGCAAGGAAATCTAAATACTCAATCAACCATACTTCAATATTGTTTGAGGCACAAGAGGAATCTACTTTATTTTAAATGGCACAAGAGAATATAATTACTTATTCAATCATAAGTCAACATTATTCTATAGGTTCAAGAGAAATATACATTTGTAGGATTTAATTTGCAGATACCTTTAATAATTCTAGTACAGTGCTTCAATATTGAAAAAAAACTCTTAAAGCACAAGCCCCATGATCTATGTGTATTTTAAGAAGCTTGGATCCCTACCTAAATCTCTGCATTAGTAGGCCTCATTTCAAAACTCACATCTATCTAAAAAAAATTGAAGTTTATATCCTATCCATTTCTCTCTCTTTGAATGAAAGTTGAAACTATATGAAGGGATGTCTGTATAATTTAAAGTGAAATAAAAGAGGAATATCACATTCATATTGCATTTGACAGATCAACGACGTAAATCTCAGATTATGGATCTAGGTAAATGTCCTTGATTTTTAAAATAGTTTAAAACTACTTCACATATAGGATTATAAAGCCAAGCAAACTATTGTAAAAAGAGTACATAGAATAGATGAAATGCCCGGGAATGCTAAGTCCATAATTGAACTGAAACTGAAAAACAATATGTTTTTTTTGAGGTCTTCAAGGGGCCATGTAACTACAAAACCAAAATGTTAAAACATAAACACACCGAAATAAAGTAACATTTGACCTTTTATCGTGTCCCCCTCCAATATTGTGTGTGATGGTAAACTTCTAAATTGGATTTTCATAAAATATGAACAAACATCCTAAATAAATTTGCATAAGTGTTATAGCAAGATTTGCCTCACCTTATGCAATCTTGCACAGAAGGTCTTTTTCCATTTCCCCATGAAAAGTTATCATCCCTCTTTGTAAATCCCATAGATAAAAATACATATTTTACCACATGTATGCACCTTGCCTACTATACAACATGCATATATGCACGATGCACCACTACAGCCCATGTACATTGGGATTTGTGCCAAAAAATGAAAATTAATGTTGGGTTTTCATGTCACAACATGAGATCTATGATCCTTGGCCTTCCATATATTGGAAACGTTTCGACTCAGCCCTTCATTTTCGTTTGAAGGATATAAATGGGCCAATTTCGAGCTATGGAAAGGAGGAGAAAGAATTCAACTTTGAGACCAAATTTACTCTGGAGAAATTATTTACTTCATATTGAGTCTGCATCCCTTTGTCCTTTAAGTCTGAACACAGTGTTCAACCCCCAACCTCTTCCTTTATTGATTGAGAACCTCATTGTTTCTCTTTAATGAATTTGCCTTTGGTGGAGGATTGAAGTGGTGGAGGACCAGCTGGAAGGAACTTGGTTTCTCAGTTCTAAACCGTGCCAACACAGAAGTCTGTAACATTTTCACTTCTGTTGATCATATGTTAATAAAAATATTGTTTTCCCGTCCAATTGATATCTTACAAATATTTGAATTATTATTCCATGGGTGTATTTGTCGTTTTTATTAATGTATTATGCTATTGAATGTGCTAACATCATTTATTATCACTATATGCTTTCTCTTCTTGGTTGTTGAGGACTAGTTGCAGGTATATTGCTTTGGGTCAAGTGATCAATGGTGGACTTCATCGAACATCTGGATGAGGTAGGCATTTTATCTTGTCCTACTGGAATATTTGTTTACATGGAATACTTGAGAATAGAGTTGATTTCTGCAGTCATTTCCGTATGTTGTGGTTTACCCTATCCATAGAGAGTTTTTTCTCATAAAAATAAAGAAAGAGAATATGTGTAAATAAGAGAAAAGTTTCAATTCGTTAGTGAAATTCATTGGATCAGATTGAAGGGGCATGGCCAATTATCGGGGTTCTGTAAAATGAAGTACACCAATCCATCAGGTAGTGATCAGTGAGGGGGGCGCACAAGGCCACCCAAGCTCCAATAGAAAGGAGTAAACGAAGGGTGCAAGTGCCGACCCAAATTATGTCAAGGGAAGTGCAGGGAAAAGAGTGCATGGCCAGATCACTTAGTATGCTAGCTTCCTACCTCTAATTTTTTTATAAAAACGTAGAGGTTGTGTGGGTAATATTACAAGGTAAACGCACAAATCGCAAGGTGAATTCTTTTGTTAAAAAGGGACCGGTAAGATTCTGGAGAGGGATGCATTAACTACTTTGAAGCAAGATAATGGCAGATGAAATGGAGGGAGCACACACACGATTTCTCGACTCTACTCCCTGAGTTGTTATATTATCTATCTATATTTGGTTCTTCCTCTGAATACAACTCCTACGTCCGTTCTGAGGTAATAAGGTCGCTACTTGAAGGTGCCAGACTGAACTGGCTTAGAGAAATCCCAACCTGCAATCATGTCAGGAAATCAACCACATTGAAAATCGAATCCCTTCTGATTATTCCTTTGCATGAAGTTATGTTTGTCTCTTTTTATAGAGATAAAAAAATAAGGAAGGAGAGAACACCACAATGATGAACCCTTATGCTAGTTATAATCTGGTGACTGGTAGTTGTGTGATGTGTGGTGGGGATCGCTAACACTTAGATCCCCACCACAATGTGTTAGCTATCCAGCTGAGACGATCATCTCAAGTGCTAGTATATGATCGATATCTACAGAGGTCGCAGAGTGAGATCACTGGGTAAAATCACCAAAAGCATGGACATTTTTCTTATTAAAAACGTCGAGGCTTTCTGAGAAAAATCGCAGGGTAGATGCACCAAAAAAATGTCAATTTTTATTAATAAAAATGTAGAGGTTTTATGAGTAAAAGCGCAGGGTAGATGCAACCAACGCATGGAAATGTTTCTTAATAAAAACGCAGAGGTTTTATGAGCGAAAGCGCAGTGTAGATGCACCCAACGCATGGAATTTTTTCTTTTTATAAAACACATAGGTAAATCCATTAAGGAATTGCAATCCATTTCAAGTAAAACATAGAGATAAATCCATTAAGGAATAACAATCCAGTTCAAGTAAAATGTAGAGATAAATCCATTAATGAATCACAATCCAATTCAAGTAAAACGCAGAGATAAATCCATTAAGGAATCACAATCGAGTTCAAGTAAATCGTAGAGATAAATCCATTAAGGAATCAAAATCCAGTTCAAGTAAAACGTAGAGATAAATCCATTAAGGAATCCCAATCTAGTTCAAGTAAAACAGAGAGATAAATCCATTAAGGATTCACAATCCAACTTTCGACAAAGGTACATTGTATACCTCAACAAAAAAACTGAAGATAGTAGTTATCCTAAAGAGGAAATTACATGCCATGTCGATAAGCCCAGTTTATGCAACCCATTAAACAGACAACAAGAATCATGAAAACAAGATAAACAAACAATCATCGCAAGGTAAATTCACAAAACGCATGGCAATTTATTTTTATAAAATAGAGAGGTAATAAATCAAACAAGATATATTTTTTTATAAAATTGCATAGGAAGCATTAGGTAGTCACAAAGGCTTCGCAAGGCCATAAATCAATAGACTAATTCAAAATTTTTGTATTCCATTTAAAATCATAACTTCACGACAAGATTCAACCTTAATATACAATCGGTTTAAAAATTAAAAATTTAAATTTAAATACCGTAACCATTGAAGATGGGATTGATGATGATCCTTGGCGAATGGTGTTTCATTCCTTCGTTCTCTTTCTAACCGTTGAGACTTCACTGGTACCTCCCAGCCAATGTTAAGGGTAATCTTCTCCTCTCTTAGCCCCCCGAGCCGCAAAGGGGCGACGCACACACACAACCAAAAATACTCTAGCTCCCAACTCACCTCGCAAGGTATATCCACCACTCTCTCTCAACATGGGTGTCCCAACTCTCACAAGTAAAACCAGTCAAAATTTTTGCAGCATAACCTTACCCATAACCAGTGATGATCCATTCCCCATCTAGGTCATTTGTTTAATAGGAGTTTACTTAATGACACATTCACTTGCACATTTAACTCATTTTTCAAATAATTAATTAAGAATTATCCCCCCCATACACTTGTCACCCTCTCCATAAGTTGCACAAGAAAATTCCATAATTTGTTTTAATAAAAGTCAATTTCCCTCACCCTTCCTAAAAGTGGTCCTTAAATCACTCCTAGTTGTCTCTTTATTCCCCTTATTTCCAATTAATGATTGGCGCCTTTCTAAAAGTGAGTTTAGTTAAAATAGGAATCTTCTCCTAGTTAGACTAGTGTTAACTAGACTCTAGATTCCTTTCAATGGATACCCATTCCTTTAGCTTTATTCCATTCTTACCTTAAATTCCAATTTTGTAATTACTTGCACATATGTGTATTAAATCAATCTTTAGATTTATTTTGTTTTCCTTGAATTCTTAAATTTATTTACTTCATCCCCTCATTATTTAATTTATAAATTTAGTTTTTTAGTTTTCTTACTAACTTAGACTTAGGATTAATTAAATTTCTAATTGCAAACACTTAGACTCTTATAGGGATTATGAGTAATAAATTCAGTCCTTAATTAATTAATTAATTAATTAATTGATCCAGTAGTGCTCAATATTTTACAAGGTAAATTATTCGCTCAGGGTTTTCTAGGCCGCCAAGATTTATTGACTCAAATTTCTTTATGCAACGTGCCCTTAAAGACGCACTCTGTGCTCCAAGGGTTCCACTCGTCTTTGATTCAATTTTTAATTACATGATGTGCCCTTCAATGCGCACTTTGTGCTCCAAGGGTGCCACTCGTAGTTGTCCAACCCCTGGAGTCAACACTCCATTAAAGCGTCCTTGTCAGAGACTAAGGGATTCTAAGGAATAACTACCATGACTTATTGCACGCCCCTTAAAAATCTCCGTGAGCGACTATCTCAGTCTGTCGTCATGACATCATGGACCTTTCAAACTAGGTAATCGTTAACATACAATTTGAGCCATGAAGGGAGTGCTATTAGGATGTGGCAGGGACACTGCCACACCTCTCCCTCAATATATGGACTATTTGCATCGCCCCTTTACTCCTTATGTGATTCAGATTAGCTAGCAATCTCCATCCTTCATTCATCAGCGAAACATTGTCAATGATCCATAAACAACATCATAATATAATCGACCATATGTCACATATCCATAAATGAAATACTCAAACCAATATAATCCACTCCCTCACTCAATCTAAAGTCCAAGGAGGTCCATTAATGTCAACGAAATCCAGAATCTGTAAAGTGTCCTACACACTCAGGGGGAACTCGTCAATAACATCTTTCAATACAAGATATCAAAAAAACATAAATCATAATCCATCAACATCATCATAAATAAGCAAAACATATAACCATATACTATAACCGGATAACTTGCATGCAAGTGTCCTCAAAGAATAAGTCAATAACATGTGCTCACAAGATCGATATGTTACACCCATTATGTCAGTTATGGACCCAACCCATGAAAAGCCTCCCAAACAATTCAATTTGAATCTAGAATTGTTAACAGATAAATAATTTGTAAAAAATATTAATGAAGTTTAGAATCTTTATGATGTTTAGATAAGAAAATTTTCTTCCCTTTAAATTAAAAAAGGTAGAAGCCCAATGAGATAAGGACAAAAAAACAAACAGTTGAAAGGATTCTAAAAGAAGTGGAAGCAAGTTCGGAGACACTGTATAATAGTGAAGGATTTGGATTCCCAATTGAGGTGGGAAGCTAGAAATAAAGTAACTAGAAAAAAAAATCAGTCTTACTCAAGAAAGAGAATCGATGGAGGCTCAAGAGTAGGTTCATATGGCTAAAACTAGGTGACAAGAATTACAACTTTTTTCATAATTATGCAAATGGAAGAAAAATAAAAACTCTATCTTGAAGATTGACAAAGGCAATAACAGGAGGGATATAAATTTTAAAGACATAACAGATGAGGGAGTCAACTATTTCTCCACACTCTTCAAATAATATTCTTGAGCCACTATCATTGAAGTAATAAAGATCTCAAACTATTTTTGTAATTTTGAAAACAATAAAGACAATTTGAACTAATGAAAAAAGTTGGGAAAGATGAATTGCTCAAAATAGTGGCATAGATTCCAAAGGGAAAAAAATCTTAGAGCTATATTTTCTACCTATGGAATTCTTTCTAGGATGTTATGAACGCATTGAATGAGACTTAAGAAGGGTGGTGAAGACTACTAGAAAAACAGGAAAAATTCTTTGGGATTCTAATACTACATGTATTTTTTTTAATATCAACAGAGGATAATCCAACTACCTTTGAATAGTTTTGGAAAATATTCTTATCCATTTTTATCTACAAAATCATTTCAAAAGTCATAGAAAGAAGACTCAAAAAGGTCATTTCAAAACAAATTTTGGGTGAACAATTTGGGCTTTTAGATGGATGAAAAATCCAAGAGGTAGCAAGGATAGCACAAGAAATCCTACTATCAATCAAGACTAGAAATCTAATATATATAGTACTCAAAGTGGACCTCTTTAAGGCCTATGACATGGTAAGTTGGATCTTCTCGATATTGATCCTTATTTGTTTAGTTTTTTTCATAACTTTTTGGTGTGGGTGATGAGATGCATTACATATATATCCTTTTTTTAACTAATCAATGGGGTGACATCCCCTTTCTTCAAACAAGGTAGGGGTCTTAGAAAATGATTCCCCCTCTCCCCCTCTTATTCCTACTCATAGAAAAATGGATGAATAATACTAAAAGAGGCATCTTAAAATGGTAGCTTTAAAGAGATCTATATTGGTCCTACTGGTAATATTACGTATCTTTGTTTTTGCATGATATCCTAATTTCTTGTGAAAGTTCTAAAAGGATAGTCAATAATTTTAAAAATATTCTGGAATTATTTTGTAAAGCTACTGGTATGACAATAAATCTGGACATATCCACATTGTCCATGTGGAACATTCCAGAGAATGAGTAGGGGTATTTATCTCAATTATTTCCTTACCAGGTGATTGATATGGATTAAGGATTAAAGTACTCATGGTTCCACTTGAAACCAAATTTATACAAAATAGGTGATTGGCAAAGGTTAGATATCGATGTAAAAAATAAGAGAAATCATTGGTGGAATTAGCGGATATCAAGAGGGGATGAATTGGTACTTTTTAAAGTAGTGATGAAATCCATAACTGTATACTAGATTTCATTGGATTGGGTTCTAAAAGGAATATTTGAGAAAAATAACGAAATATCTCTATAAATCCATATTGTCAGTAAATAACAAAAAGAAAGGTCATGCGCTATATTCCTAGAATAAATTGGCAGATCCATAACCAAATGGAGGATGGGGCCTAAGAAACTCAATCCTCTTCTCCAACACCTTAGCTACAAAAAATGTATGGATTTTGGTACAAGGAGAAGGCTTGTGGGATGGTAATCAGAGACAAGTATTTGTACCTAGAGACAATTGAGGAACTGGTTAGGAACCTAGTGAAACAGGTGCATAATGATTCAGTTATCTGGAAAGCCATGAACTCATCTTTCTAGCATGTTGGTCATTGACTAATATAGAAGGTGGGCAGGGGGTTAAAGTCTAGATTGGGATTGATCCCTATATAGGAAGTAAAGGTCACCACAAATTACCCTCTTGGATGAACAAGGGTTAAGAAAAGAAAGTATTTTTTCACTAAGATAGATTGTGAACTAGTAGAGATCTACAAATTGGTAGAAAAAATGGCTCACCTAGAAGGAGATAGGTTTGAGAGAAGAACTAAGAGAAAAATGAAAATCATACAAAGATGATTTGAAAGATAATAATTTCAAAATTGGGGAATAAAATGATCAACTATCATGGTCTCTCAATCCTACAAGTACTTATGTGCCCAAACTAGGATACATAGCACTTGTTGAGGAAGGATTTGAAGAAAAACCAGTTTGGTGGTGGAAAATCATCTAGAAGCTAAGGTGACCCTGTAAAAATAAAAAAATGGTGTGGTTGGCCTTAAATAACAAGGCTCCAACATGGGATGCTCCATAAAAAAAGAATTATATTGGCATGTAATCATGTACTTTATTCCAACATGCAGAGGAA
>JASDQU010101412.1:91956-102390 GCA_032191745.1 Picea mariana | reverse complement strand
GAATGTTATGGCCGATCGTGGGAGTGTTGCAAAGTATTAATCTGGACCTACCTTACATATTCTCAGATTTATAAAAATCATTCCATTACCGCATGCAGAGATCCATGGCATGATTTCTCATTTTACATTGAATATCTAGTCTTAATTTCCATAAGAATATCCCAAAGATGGGATGCAATAAATTGAAGGGAAAGGAATAAACTAAAGTGAAAATGAGGTGGTTTTCCGCATTTGTAGCAGAATACACCGATGGTTTTGAAGGCTAACATGTTGCGTTTAAATAGATTTGTATATATATTTTATAGGTTTCTATTCTTGATAAACCATATTCATGAGAATTAACAATGTAGTGAGGTAATAAGGTAATAATTTGAATGGTTGAGATGTGAGTTATATTTTGTTTTATTTAGGTTTAATTTTCAATGAGATATTTGGCTTATTATGATAAAGGTAGAAAGATAGACATGGAACCTCTTGAGAGTACTCTTGGAACCTCTTGAATGTATCTTATATATATATATATATATATATATATATATAGAACTTGTGGTTTGTTAATATGATTTTTGATTTATAGTGAAAAAAAATGGACTCGATCTTAGCCTAATTTAAATCAGTTTCTAGCGGGGTTAAATTTGATGGGTATTTACTCATTTTTAGTTTATTTAACCGTCATATAACGACAACTTTAACATCTCCACGTAAATGATAACATTTACTTAATTTTTAAAACCATGAAATTGAAGGTTGGGTTAAAAATTTATTGGCTCATACTATGCTTGTGAGACCTCGAGATGAGACTACTAGGTATGCGACATCAAGATGAGACTGATAGATATGCGACATGAGATTGTGAGATACCCATACACTCTTCCCACAATGGGTCTTTAAAAGAACCATCTCCATTGCAACTCACATAATGAAAATTGTAATCTAGCATCATGCATGTTAAACCCTGAAGCTTCAAGGTTGAGAATCATATCATGAAAATTGCAAAATAAAATGCCTACCTTTAGGAAACAGTACTCAGATTAAGGGCCTTTTTGTTGTCCAATAGAAATAATAGAAGTGACTTTTTTTGTTTGTCTAGGTGAAATAGGGATTTCGTGTTTGATTTTGAGAGTTTTTATGTAGTTTTTTTAGTGTTAGCAGTGTAGGATATTGAAGCCCGAATGTAAAACAAGTCATCATTAAAGGGTAAGAAAAAAGTTCTTGTCCTAATTTTGGAAGGTTTTAAACAAAATTTGTTTGGAAGCACATGGCCTACTTTGGGAGATTCGCCACACAAAAAGAGTGATGGTGAAGAGAGTAGACTCAGTGATGGTGAAGAGAGTAAACTCAATGATGGTGAAGATACTAGATCACCTTTGTGATTATTTGAAATATAATTGACCTATCTTATTCTTTATTGTTGTGACCATTGGCCAAGCTACCTTTATATCGTTGGGCATGCACATGTACAAAGGTATTATTATATTCACAAAAAAAATATTGTATTTAATTATTATTGTATTCACAAAAAAATTAACATAAACACATATAATACATAATATTTAAATGACAAACATAAATATAAAACATCATGTTAAGGGAAGTTTTAAAAAGAAACCCGTCATAAAAAAAATGTTTCACGTATAGGAGTGCCTCAATTCCTCGAGGAAGTGAGAATATGCTACTATGGAGCTAGATGGAGAAGAAAAATAGGTTGTGAAGCTAACTTAGGAACTCGAGGAAGGATTTCTTCAAATAGTGGAAGATTCAAAGGACAATGAGATTGATCTAGTAGAAGACTGGCAAGTTTTTATATAGGCAAATGTGTGATATGTATTACGATAGTTTATGAATTATAATTACAAAAAAAATTCTAGATTTTTCTCATTGAGAAGGGAATATGATGCCTCTATGACAACGTATGTTTTCCTTCTTATTATTATTGTGTCAAAGGAAAAATCCGAGCTCTCATTCTTTACGAAGATAAAAAAAAAAAAGATACCCAAAAGCATTAGTAGAAATTCTATAGAAATGTACTTAATTCATACAATGCAATTGTATCGTTTTTATCCCAAATAATATTGTCGAATGAGAACTTGCGGAATTCATGTTATCTAGGATCCACTGCACAATGATCAAAACTTGGATCCGCATCACACAAGGAAACTGTGTGTAGTGCAATGGCTAAATACTACGTGCCACTAGCTTCGTCTCTGAACTCTCTGGACTTGTCGCACAGTTCACAAACTACCCGAAATGTTTCTCGTTGTAATATAAAACGCTTCAAAGAACAATTTATAAATGTGGAATAACAAAATCCTATGCTTATCACATAAACTCAAAACATGAATTACTTTGATATTAGTAATCTTTGATGCACTACACGTGATTAAAAAATAAATTTAGCAAGATGAGCTTAGACTCTAATGACTTCTTGTGTTGAATTTATAGACACAGAGCTTGTTCTCAAACTTCTTCAACTCCTCAGTTGTTGTTTTTCCTCTTCTGCATATTTCTTCATGCACTCCCAACTGACTAAATGACTCATACTTATATGTACTCCGATTGAGACTTAATACAGAGGCTAAGACTGACTCAACATTAAACATTGCCATTAATTCAACTAACTCTTCAACCACTTAACAAAAATCGATAATGATAAAGATGGGCTCCATTTATAGCTTCTCTCTTGCCAACTGACTTTTGATTAAATGTAGGACTTTGCACTTGTAGACTGTCAAACTGTTTGACTAAAAAAGATACTCACAAAATGACTGAAAAACAAATTGGCAGAGACGTGAAGATCTCACTGACTTGTAATTGCTATTTCCAACACTCCCCCCTAATTATAAGTAGGTGGGATTACAAAATTTTTCCTAAAAAATAGAGTTTACATTTTACTGTCACTCATATGTTACTACGCAGACTCCTAGACTATTGCACATATGATGAAATTCATCTCTTTCTAAAGCCTTTGTAAAAATGTCATCTACTTGTTCTTTTGACCTGTAGAATTCTAAACAGATCTCTTTGTTATTCACGAATTCTTTGATAAAATTATACCTTGTATCAATAGTCTTGGTTTTATGGTGAAACACATGATTCTTAAATAACATGATGGATGAATTGTTGTCACAAAATACTATTGTTGGTTCTTTTTGTTCTTGCAACAAATATTTTAACATTCTTCTCATCCAAAATTCTTGACAAGTTGTGCTTGTAGCTGCGACATACTCTGTCTCTGTTGAAGAAAGAGTCACTATGGGTTGCTTCCTTGATTCCCATGATACCATACTTGCTCCAAAATAAAATGTGTACCGAAAGGTACTTTTCTTGTCATCTATGTTTCCTCTGCAATCACTATCAGTGTATCTAATGAGTCTGAAATCTTCTGAAGTGGAGTACTTTATGCAAAAATCTTTTGTTCCATTCACATATCCTAGGATTCTCTTTCTTTCCTTCCATTGTGATTCTTTACGAGTTTCCATGAACCTTGAAATTAGATTAAATCCATACATAATATCAGGTCTTGTCGTTGTGAGATACATAAGACTGCCTACCAATCTTTTAAACAATGTGGGATCCAATTTAGACCCTTTATCTTCCTTGCTTAACTTCAATCCTATTATGATAGGTGTTGGTGTTGCTTTTGAATTCATCATATTGAATCTTTTCAGTATTTCATGCGCATACTTAGACTGTGAGATAAATATGCCATTTTTGGACTAGTGCACTTCTATTCCCAAAAAATATCTAATTAGCCCCAAATCAGTCATTTCAAATTCATCCTTCATGATTCACTTGAATTCTTCTATGCCAAAGCTACATGTAAATATCAAATCATCTATATATAAGAAAACAACTAACATATTACCTTAATGATTTGATTTGATGTATAGTGTTGCCTCATTTTCACTTCTTTGAAATCCATTCTGTGTCAGATAGGAATCAATGCAATTGGACCAAGTTCCGGGAGCTTGCTTTAACCCATAAAATGCTTTCTTTAATCTGTGCACTTTGTTTTCTTGTCCTGGAACCTCATAAACTTGTGGTTGTTCCACATACACTTCTTCTTCTAAGTGTCAATTCAAAAAAGATGACTTTACATCCATCTGATAAATTGGCCACTTGTACTGTGTGACAATGGCTAGCACAATTCTGACTGTATCTAGGCACGCAACTGGTACAAACATTTCATTGAAATCAATTCCAGGTTGCAGTGTAAAACCTCTTGCAACTAATATTCAATTGTACTTCTACACATTTCCTTATACATCTTGCTTGGTTTTATAAATCCACTTGACACTTATAACATCCTTGTCATTAGGTACATCTATAAGTTTCCATGTCTGATTATTCTCTATGCATCTGATTTCTTCATCCATGGCTTATGCCCATACATCAGCTTTGACAACTTCCTCAAAGGTTAATGGATCATCAATTTGTGAAAACAAAGAAAAAAATGAAGAAGAATTTGTTGCATCTTCATTATAGATGTTGTGTGTACTTCTTGTCCTTCTTGGTAACAAACTTGATAACATTGGATCTGGAGATGTAGAACTACTTGGACTGCTTGTTGATGTTTTTTAAACTCTAGGTGTAGACTCTACACCTGCGGTTCTTACTGGAGTATTATGCGTTCTGTTTTGCATCAAAGTGCCAGGTGTATTAGGGACTATGCACTAACCTGTGTATGGTGTTTGAACCACTTCATATTATGTGCCATCATGCTCCATTGCATCAATAATTTTGACTATCTTTTCTATGCTTCCATCCAATGCTTCATTCTCCACGAACTGAACATCGTAGATGATTATGACTTTTCTTGCGACATGGTTATACATCTTGTATCCTTTTGTTTCTTCAAAATACCCAAAAAATATACTTTTTTGTCCTTTTTTGTTCAGCTTCCTTCTCAACTCATCTAGAACATGTGTGTATGCAACACAACCAAAAAAATTTAAATGAGCCACATTGTGCATTAACCCTATCCAACTTTCTTGAGGAAATCTATTTTTCACACTCTTTGTTAGACATATGTTCAATATGTATACTGCAGTTACTACTTCCTCATCTCAATACTCATTTGAAAAATTTTTGGCTATCAACATACTACGTGCCATTTCCATGATGGTTTTGTTCTTTCTTTCTGCGACACCATTCTACTGTGGTGTATATCACACAGGAAATTACTTGCAGATGCCATGAAATTTACAAAAGTTTTAAAATTCTATTCAAATGTATTCTCCTCCTCTATCAGTTCTTGGACACTTGATGTAGTAGCCTCCCTACTTCTCGACAAGTGATTTAAAATTCTTAGAACAACCCAATGTGTCAGATTTATGATTTAGGAAATAAATCCATGTCTTTCTTGAGAAATCATCAATGAATGTTAGAAAATATGTATTACCTCCCATAGATAGAGTTTTCATTAGTCCACAAATGTTTGAATGTACAATTTCCAGTAGATATTTTTCTCTGTAAGACTTGCCAACTCGAAATGATTATGTGTGTTGCTTGCCAAATATGCAACCTTCATATATCCTTTCTAGTTTTTCAATCAATGGAAAACCTTTTACCATATCCTTTGTGTGCAGTAGCTTTAGAACTCCAAAGTTGAAATGTCCAAATCTGAAATGCCATAAACAAGAATCATCATGTATTTTAGATTGGGATGTTTCCTTCATCTCTTCCCCATTTTGTCCTTTCTTGATACTGCACACACCAATTATTCATTGGAACTGCATGCATGTTTTGTTGTAAATGTAGTGTGTGACCGCATATCTTTTTCTTTACCAACAACTAGCTTTGTATTCTTATTCTTGGATGGATACAAAGTCAATGGGAACATCTCGTTACTTGTCATATGGATTTTTTAAATAAGTTGATTGCTTGGGCATTTTTCCATAATCACACAATGATTATCTTCCATGGAGATTCTATATCCTTTCTGTAATAGTTGTCCTGTGCTCATCAGATGATGCTTCAGACTAGAAACATAATATACATCAGGAATAACTTTTTGTTCTCATTGCTTAGTTAAAATATTTATACTACCTTTGCCTAAGACAGTGACTTAGATATTTGTTACAAGTGTAACCTTGGTTTGGATTGACTCATCCAAACTAGAAAACAATTCTATTTTTCCTGTCATGTGGTTACTGCAGCCTGAATCTAAATACCATATGTCACAAGGACTTGCTTGAGTAATATTTCATTCAACTCATGATACTATAGGCATTTCTACAATGTGCGCCATAAACATAGGGCGAGTTTGGTTATTTGCGTTGTTTGACTAATATTTACTTTGCTTTTTGTGATTAAGTTGTCTCTTTCTGCACTCATATGCATAATGTCCATACTTTTCACAGTAATGGCACTAAATATTTGATTTGATAGTTCTCTGACAATTTGATTGACTCGTACTTGGGTTTTGACCTCTTCCACTAGTATTTCCAGAACTGCTACTGGGTCCACCTCTAACATAATTTCTTCCTCTTCCTCTAGAGTTATCTCTCCCCCTTCTTTTTTCATGACTTATACATGACTGTGCAGAAAATGAATTCTCTAATGACATACTTGACTTATTCAATATGGGTTCATGATTAATGAGGGAAGCTTGAAGTTCATCTAGACTAAACTGACTCAAGTCTTTTCTCTCTTCTAGAGTCACAACAAGAGTATCAAATTTAGGAGGAAAACCCATGAGTACCTTCTCAACAAAATTTTTGTCTTCTATGGTTTCACCATGAGACTTAATATGATTTATCAGGCCAATGACATGGGTATAAAAGGAATCTACTAAATTTGTATCTTTCATTGACATAGTTTCAAAATCTCTTCTAAGAATTTGTAGTCTTGAAGTCTTTACTTTGTCCGTAACTTGATAAGAAGTTTGTAATATGTCTCATGCTTCATTGTCTTGCTTTGTTGATGCAACTCTTGGGAGTATTTTCTCATGCATGGCTTGATGTATGTAAAACAACATCTTTCCATCGTTCTTTCTTTGATATTTCAAGACATCCTTCTTAGCTTGTGTGAGGGCATTATATGCTTCTTGATCTACTAGTTCCACATAGCCATTTTTAACTATCTCCCATACATATTCACCTCGGAACAACGCCTTCATGGTCAAGGACCACATCTCATAATTCTTTCCTTTAAAAGTGGAAGGTTGTAGATTTGAGGTAGAAGCCCTTTTTCACTTTCCAACAAAGTTTCTGTTCTTGAAATTGTTCTAGTAGAACCAACTCTGATACCAAATCTAGGATCCACTACGCAACGATCAGATCTTGGATCCGCTGAGCACAAGGAAACTGTGCACAACGTAGTGAGTAAATACTATGTGCCACAAGATTCATATTTGAACTCTTCGGACTTGTCGCGCAGTTCACAGACTACACGAAATGTTCCATCTTGTAATATAAAACCCTTTAAAGAACAATTTATAAATGTGGAATAACAAAATGATATGCTTACCACATAAACTCAAAATACAAATTATTTTGATATTAATAAACTTTGGTACACTACGCGTGGTTACATAATACAATAACAAGATGAGCTTTGGCTCTAATGACTTCTTCTACTGAATTTACAGACACAAAGTTTGTGCTCACAATTCTTCAACTCCTTAGTTGTTGTTGTTTCTCTTCTGCATCTTGCTTCATGCACTCCGGAGTAACTAAACGACTCGAACTTATATGGACTCCGACTAAAAATTCCTACAGAAGCTAATACTGACTCAACATCAAACACTACCATTCATTTGACTGACTCTTCAACCACTCAAAAGAACTCGAAAATGATAAAGGTCGGCTCCATTTATAGCTTCATGCTTGTCGACTGACTTTTGAGTAAACATGTGACTTTGCACTTACAGACTATCAGACTAACAAAGCTACTGACAAAATGACTGACCACACAAATCGACAAAGACGTGAAGATCTCACTAACTTATAATTACTATTTCCAACATGTTCTCAGATAATAAAATAAGATTCACATTTTTGCATATTTAGACGAAGACATTAATTCAAGTCACGACCTTTTCCATTTAAGTCATGGTATTACAGCTCAATAATAATCCACATGCTTGTTTTCTTAGTTTCCTAACCTAACATGGAAACTGGTGTTCCTCTTCCGTGTTTTAGGTCTTTTAATGGTCTATGTTTTCATGGAGTTAATTTTCTTAAATAGGCTTCACACATTTGTTCTTTCTTGTTGACCGACTTAACATAGAGGCAGATATTCCTCTTTTATTTTCTTGACTTTTTAGAGCTGGTTTTGTTTTTTATGCTTCCATTTTCTTTGATTTTTTAGAGTTGATATTTTTAATGTTTTAAAATGTTTTTGAAAGAAGTAGTTTAAATCTTTTATGTTCTAGTTTTTTTTTAGGGATTTTTCTATTTAATTTTGTTTGAAATTAGGTGAGAAAGTGTTGGATATGCAGATTTGAGGAGTTGAGTCTCTGTAATCTGAGTGCCTCAATGGTTTTTAAACATACTGAATCTATTTATTCATTCAAAAATGCAATTTAAACAACAAAAACTTGAGATTTAATCTAGATTTATGTCCAGAAAAAAACAAAAACATTGAAAATCCATTATTCTGATTGTTTGCCTAACCTATCATGAATTTTATGTTTTAAAATTTCATATTTTTAACCCTTATGCTTTATATTTTTCATTTTCTATAACATCCTGGAATTGGATTTTATGTTTTGAATGATTTTTAAAATGACTTAACACATAGACAGATCAAAGCTAGATTGAGATCTAAATGTACCTGAGTGTAGTCAACTGGTGTGGGTTAACAGGAGATTATCCACTATGTAGATCGCTTACATCGCTTTCTCTTAACATCTAATCATCCTACTAACATAAATAACTTTGCTACCAAGTCGTGTGAAGACAATGAAATGGTATTTGTTATTGAATTATTCAATACATTCAGATTATATATTTTATTTTATTTTATTTACTCTCGATATTAACTACTGAACTTTCTCAGGAACTAATTTGTTCATCATTACAGGACTCTTTGCTACCTACTTGAGTGAAGACAATGAGATGATATTTCTTATTGAACTTTCTCACTAGCTAATTTATTAATCGTTACACTAATCCTATCTCTATAATATTGAAGTAGATGTATTCTAATTTTCACTAACTAATTTATTAATCGTTACACTAATCCTATCTTGAAATAATGCACAAAAAGATTTTGACTGGTGAAAATTTAATGAAAAGAAATATTGTCGGTCCACAAAGATGTTCTTTATGCAGAGAAGGCATGGAAACCTCGGATCATTTGTTTGTAGACTGCCATTTCACAAACAAAGTCTGGGAGCTCATCCTCCATGCCCTCAAGGTCGCTGCCCCCACCAACATCTCAGTAGTGGATCTATTCACAACTTGGAAGGACAGTTACCCTTCGTTTTCTTTGAAAACATTATGGGCCAGAGTCTGGATCTCCATCCCCAAGTATGTGTGTTGGAAGCTTTGGCTTGCAAGAAATGAGCAAATTTTCAACAACACAGAGTCTACCCCCAACATGGTAGCAGCGAAAGCAAAAGGCCTCCTCCTAGAAACTTTGAGCTCTCAAAACCACAAAACTGACACCTCGCTGCAACAGGAGGAAAATAAGTGGCTCAGCACCTCCGTGTTGAACCTTTGGATCCATAGCACTGAAAAATCCCATCTTGAAACAAAATGGAGGCTAAGAGATAATCACGACATATTCCAAAGTTGGTGGCAGAAGCAAGGAATAACTTCAGTCTTCTTCGATGGTGCCTCCAAGGGAAACCCTAGGACAGTGGGAGCTGGAGGAATCATTTACTCCAGCGAAGGGAAAATACTTGAAACCTTTTGTTGGGGACTCGGACAACGAACCAACAACCAAGCAGAAATCCTAAGTTTGATAAAAGTCTGCTAGATAGCCAAGGAAAGAGGACATCGGGAGCTACAATCATTTGGAGACTCTGAAATCTTGATCAAAATGATACATTCAAGAGGACAGTTTAATGACACTGGCCTAAACAAGAATCTGCAAAGGTTAAGACACAGTCTAAAAGACTTCACCTCCTTCAACTGCTATCATATACTCAGAGACTCAAACAAAGAAGCAGACAAATTAGCTAACAAAGGATGCCTCTTGGCCCAAGGAGAACTCAGCATAAACGATGGAGACCCAGTAAAAATTTGTTTTCCTTGAAAAGGATAGCAGCTTGTAAAAGAATGTAGAAGGTAGAAGGATTTTGTGAAGGTTATAAGGCTGTAGCCAGCTGGAATTTCCAATTAATAAAATTCATAACCGTTTTAGTTAAAAAAAAAGAAATAACGTATTCTAAAAAAAATTTAGTATATATTTATTGAACTTTTTCACTAACTAATTTATTAATCGTTACACTAATCTTATTTCTATATTATTGAAGTAGATGTA
>JASDQU010101412.1:73206-84482 GCA_032191745.1 Picea mariana | reverse complement strand
TTTTTTTACCTTATTTTCCCTTAAAATTTAAAAACAATTTTTACCCTTTTATTTTGTTATTTACATGTTAAACACAATATTTATCATGTTTAGTTATTTATCCCACATTTATTAAACTTATTGATGATCCGTATAATTTTAGGTATATATGTAGACAATATACCTAATTTTTATTTATCCCACATTCGTTATACTAACAGTAATTTATATCATCTGTGTTATATATACACAATCTTGTTTTATCTTTTTATATTGTGTTATATCTTGGGCAGTATTTGTTTTAGGATTTGGAGCAAGCTAAAACAATGAGAAGACATCCGAGGAGAATTTAGCATTTCAAAGGTTAGTTTTTTGTTAAATTCTTACATGTTTTCTACTTTTTTATAAAAAAAAACCAACTTTTTAAAACATTTGAGACTTTTTTTCAGAAAATCTTAACAAAATCCATAAGTTTTTTTTAAAAACAAATGCAAAAAAAGTGAAATTTAGGTATAATTTTTAATTTTATTTTAGATTTTTTTATGGTTTTTATGGGGGATGGAACGATGTCGTACATATAACACATATGTTATATGTTATATGTTTTTTTTTTAAGTAAGTAATTTTATATATAAGGGCCTTCAAAAAACCAGACCATAAGTACAAAAATTAATAACAACCGGGTTGTAGTTATTGAACTGCTCCAAAGGGAGAGACCAGTTCAGCCAACCGGGTAGGTCTAACAACTGAGTTCTTACCAGTTTTAAAAAACACAAAGCTGAGCTGACTAAGATGCTACTAGAGGAAAAACTATTAAAAAAAGAACAGACCCCTTGAGGGGTTAGACAACTGGCGAATAATCTGGCACATACTCTGGCAGATAGACTGGCCACGGCTCCTCTTCAATAGGTGTCCCTCGAGTTGCCCATTGCATGTCGTCGTCCCCGGTGCACGCTTCCTTGTTGGCAGATGTCTCGGCATCTCTCAACGGAATGTGTGCCTGCTGACCGGTGGCCATGACCGCTTCTGTGACCTTCTGCTGAACTGGCTCCTCAACGACCTCTGCTGCACCCTGCTTCCCGAGGTTCTCGTCGTCGCTTGATGTGGGTGGCGTTCCTTCTGAAGCTGTGGGAGAGGCATCTTGGAAGGTGGAAAGAAGATGGAGGAGGGTTGAGATTCTCCCATCCACAAGCTGTAACTGAAAATGGAGGTCCTCCACTCCCTAACGTAGTTCAAAATCCAAGTCGTAGAGGATGGTGAAGTTTTCTTGCCACTGCGAATCCGGCTTTGAGTTAGAGTATGTCGGTGCCTTGTTTCAGGCGACCCGAACATGAGATGGCATCCCCGTGGGCGATTTTGAGGAACCAGTGCCCGACGCAAGGGGAGGAATGGAGTTCCTAGAGGTTGAAGGAGTGGTAACGTGGCGTCGTGAAGAGCTCATCATGGATTCAATTAGGGCTAGGCACTCGAAGCGGGGGACAGGTGCAGTGGAGGAATTGAAAATTGTTATCTCAGACAGCAAGAGCGGCGAGGAGAGAGTTGAAGGAAAACCAAGAGGAGAGTTCGAAGCACGAGGCCGACGAGGATGCCAGGGAGAACCCCTTCGCGGTCTGCCTCATTGTCGCGGCATGGTTTGGCACAGTAAGTGGGGATGGTTTTCTAGGCCAAAGGGGAGAGCCTAAAGCAAGCAGGGAGTCACAGACACCATGAGCAAGTGATCAGGACTAGGCCAGGGCCGCGGGAGAGTAACACAAATAGACGGAGGAGCCATTGCAACATGTGAAATAGAGGTCGAAAGAGCCCAAGTTAATGCCCCTACTATTGACGTAAAGACCATTTAATGCGGGAGGGAGTCGGTATTTATTCGCACGAGCCGGTCACATGGATCGCTACCTTGCTGGCTCCTCCGTTCTTCCTCTATGCGCCAGGTGGTTGGCCCTAGCACCCCATCCGGGGGTTTGTCCACTTCCGCAGCTCTACGGATACATTGCTGGAGGATAGGGTGATCTAGAGTGAGGGAAGTTTTGCAAAGGATTTCCGGTCCATCCCAGTTGACCCCTAGGTTATCCAATTCATCCGCTACCTGATTCGCACTCCTTCTAATGTGAGCAGGTATGACCATCTGATTGGGTTGCAGTAAATTTGTGATGGTCTTTAGCCCATGCGAGAGTCTCCAACTGGGTGATATTTTGTCCGGATCTTCTCCGTTTAAAAGTTTGCTGAGGAGATTGACGATGATCTGGGAGTATCCCTCTACAATCAACTAGGTGAAGTTGTGGTCTGTGGCAAGTTGCAGCCCTCGAGTGAGTGCCTATAGTTCCACCACATTGTTCGTGGTGTGACCAAGGGATCTTGCATTAATGAGAATGATGTGCCCATGGTGATTGCGGAAAATGGCTCCATAACCCGCAGCTCCTGGATTGCCTTTAGAGGCCCCATCAAAGTTGAGTTTGATGAAGTCAACCGGAGGGGCTGACCAAGAGGAGGGACTGTTGGGGGGGGTGGGAGTAGAGGGGATGAGGGGGTGAGAAGAAAGGAAAGGTAGCCAGTTCTTAAGGATCAGAAGTTCTGAGGGGTTGTTGATCAGGTCTTTTTCATTCCAAGGTTGGAGGTTGAGAGTTTCCAGAATATTGAGGTGGTAGCTATTCCAACAGTGTTGCCACGGGAGGAAAACATTCCTAAAAAGCCTTCTATTTCTTTCCTTCCATACCTGCCAGAGGATGAAACCAGGAAGCAATTGCCAAATATGATTTAGGAGGGGAGAATGAAACACTTGGTCCCTCCAGTTTGTAATAGTTCCAACGACGTTTTCTTGAACTCGATCTGAGGTGCGCATGATGAGCGCAATTTGGTCCCAAATTTGAGCAGTGTACGGGCAGGAAGTGAGGAGGTGATTCATGGTTTCATCTTTCTCCCCACAAAGTATGCATATGGAAGGCCCTACAAAGCCTCTTTTTGAAAGGTTGTCCCAGGTTAGTATGCTTGAGTGGATCACGAGCCAAAGGAAGAGGGTGATTTTGGGCCAATGTCTGAGGTTCCAGATCTTGTGCCAAACTACCCCTGTAGGTGACAGGTTCGGTTGGATATTGATGTGGTAAGCTTATCGTATGCTGTAGGTGCCTCTTGGTCGATATCCCCATCGAAGGATATCCTCTCCCGTGAGCTTGGGGATTTTTTGTTTGAGCATTTCGTTCTGGTAGGGTCCCAGATCCACGTGGCCATCCAGGTTCATACGTTCCCTATCAAGGTACCAGTGCCACCAAGTGCTATCTTGAGGGTCATCCAACCAATAATCCACTACTGTTGTCAGGCCCGCCTGTGTGGCTTGGGTGCTAATGTTCTCAGCCCGATCCTCGTGGTCCAGAATTGGCCATTGCTACTAGGAATCTTTCCAGAATAGGGCTATTTTCCCGTTTCTAATTTCCCAGAAGGCATGATGGGTGATGAGATGTCTATTCTGCTTGGCCGCTACCCAAATTAAAGACCCTGGTGTGTCTCCATTCCATCATATGAGATTTTTTTCCACTACCTCGGGTGCATATTTCTTCCTCCATAACCGTGCCCAGAGGTCCTTGGGATTTTTAAGCCATCGCCACCATATTTTGGCATCGAGGACTTTATTCATGATGGAAGGATCTCATAAGCCAAGGCCTCCTTGCGCTTTGGGCTGACAGAATTTGTCCCAGCTGACAAGCGTTATTTTCTTCCTTGTGTTGAGGCCTTGCCATAGGAAATTTCTCTGTAAGCTTTTAATGGTTGAGAGTACAAAGTTAGGAGTAGCCAACACCGAGAAGATGTAGGTGGGGAGGGCCTAGAGAACTGATCGGAGGAGAGTGAGATGACTTGGAAGGTTTAGAACTTTGAGGGTCCAGGAAGAGAGATTCTTGGTAAAATAAGAGAGAAGATGCTCCCAAGAGGAGTTCCGTAAGGCATTGTCAATCAAAGGGATGCCAAGGTATTTGGATGGAAGGGAGCTTCTTTGGAAACCTAAGAGATCAGATATATGGCATTGAATTGGGGGGGGCGTATTAAAGAAAAACATAAGGGACTTGTCTTTGTTGCAGTATAGACCTGAGGCTTCAAAGAAGGTCTGGAGGATCTGGAGAATGTAGTTTGACTCCCGCATAGTTGGGGTACTCATCAGGAGTGTATCATCCACGAATTGGCTATGTGAAATAAGAGGGGATATGCCATGCAAAGGTAGACCTACCAGAGTCTTGTTTGCAACAGCAGCGTGAATGCATTGATTGAGACCTTCTGCCATTATAATGAAGAGGAAGGGGGAAAGAGGGTCTCCCTGTCTAATTCCTCTTGAAGGGGTGAAGGGACGAGAGGGGACGCCATTAATAAGGATAGAGAAAAAATATGTAGAGGTTAGGTTCAAGATCCATGTCACCCAGAGTTTGTCAAAGCCAAAGGCGAGGAGCAATTCCCGCATATAGTCCCAACTTATCTTATCAAAGAATTTAGAAAGATCTAATTTAAGGAGCATGCCTGGCGATTTGGTTTTCTACAAAGAGTGGATCACCTCTATGTAGCCTAATTGTTCCGGGGAGATGATAGTAGGCAGAATGGGTTTGAGCCTTCGGGCGATCACCTTTGTTAGAAGTTTATAAATGACGTTGCAGAGGGCTATAGGTATGAACTGCTTGGGATGGTGAGCCTGCCCCTCTTTGGGAATAAGAGTGAGGAAAGTAGCGTTGAGAGCTTGAAGGACCTGTCCAGTAGAATGAGAGTCTTCAATAATTTCCCAGACCTCTACCCTAATCATCGGCCAACAATGATGGAAAAAATCACTAGTGAATCCGTCAGGGCCCGGTGCCTTGCCTCTTGGGGTGTCTTGCAGTGCTTGATCTACCTCCTCGATTGTGATGGGCAGGAGTAGAGCTAAGTTTTTCTTCCTGGTGACGAGGCCGAGTACATGTTGTGTTACCTTGGCTATGGCTTCCGATCTGTTCAGAGAAGGTTCCATGAGGAGGTCTTTATAATAATCTGTCAGTGTTGCTTCCAGGTCTTCATGGGAAAGAATTGGCTCACCATTGGTGGAAATTAAGTGTGTGATTCTATTGGTATGGTGACGCTAAATGACGGATCTATGGAAGAACTTGTTGTTGCAGTCCCCCTCCTTGAGCCATTGGATGCGCGATTTCTGTTTCCATATAATCTCTTCTTGTGCTTTTCTGACCTCCAATTGTTGAGCATTTATTTCTTCCTAGGTTTTCAGCTCATCTGTTAACCCTTGCAGTCGGATCTGAGTTTGAATCGTCTTCATCTTCTCTGACAGCTACTTTTGGGAGTCAAAGATGTTGCCAAAGGTTTGCTTGTTCCAGGTTTTGATGATTTGTTTAAGGTTTTTTAACTTTTGCTAAAATATGAACATCTTGGAGCCATGGGTAACCTCTGCCTGCCTCCACCAATCCTGGATCTTTGCTTGGAAGTATGGATGGTTGAGCCAGAACTGTTCAAACTGGAATGGTTTTTTCCCTGGTGATGCCAACACATCCAACCATAACTGAATGGGCCAGTGATCCAAGCCATGAATGTTCAGAATACTTGCTTCCAGAGCTATTCCCTCCAGCATAAGGGAATCAAAGATAAGGAAGCAATCAAGTTTGCAAGAAATTTGGTGTGATCCAGTTCTTCTATTTGTCCAGCTGAAAGTGCCATTGATAGCTTCTAGGTCGATCAGATTGAGTTTATCTATCAGGTTGTTGAAAGCATTGGTGTCTTGATCTAGGCGCCGTGATCCCCCTTTTTCCTCCCCCAGATTTCGAATGAGGTTGTAATCGCCCCCAATAGTCCAGCGATTATATCTGGTCAGGTTGGAAAGGTATTCCAGATTCCTGAGGAAGGCATGCTTGTCCCTTGGGTTGGCTGGGCCGTAGACATTGGTCAGGTGTCCGGGCTTATTGGAGCCTATAAGCCTGTAATCTGCCGTAATAGACCATCTGGTGGTAATAAAATTCTCTAACAACACTGAGTTGGGGTTCCATATAATAGCCAGTCCTTCAACTGTGCTTGTGCCTGCGGTTGACATTGCTTCCCCTTGCTTCCAACAATAGGGGAGTAGCCTATTAATGTCTTCAGTTGAGCATTTTGTTTCCTGCAGTAATACTATGTCCGGTTTCTCCGCGAAGATCAAATCCCGTAGCAATTTTTGCTTGCTACATCCATTGAGGCCTCTAATATTCCAAGAGATAATCTTCATGATGATGGGGGGGTAGGGAGGGGAGGAAAACTGTCTGAGATGAGGTGGATTTTCCCTGAATTGACCATAAAGTGGCCTATTTCCTGTATGAGTTTATTGCTAGACTTCCAGCCTCTTTTCTTGTTATCTTTCTGGGTTTTACTCTGGTTCTTTGATAGACTGCTCTGTATCCCCAAACCCTTACTAGATCACGCTGTGGAGCCGGCAAAGGAATTGAGAAAAACCTTATGCACCTTCCGTAATTGGTCTCGGGGTATAGTGTACAATTTTTTATGCCTGTAGGCGTGTTCAAGGTGTTCCAGGTCCACCCCGACTAGATCTTGCTCTTCTATCTCCATATCGGCGTCATCGTCCTCGGTCTCCAAGAGATCTTGCAGATCCCCTACCGTGATTTGTGGGGTATGATCGGCTCCCTTCCCCTGTGGTGGACGTTCTTCCTCCTGTTCCCTAGAATGGGAAGGGTTATCCACGGGGAGCTCACTGGGATTTACCATCGTTGAGGGGTCCTCTGGTTGATCTTGTAATATTGTAAATTTGTTACTAGTGGAGGGATCTTTACTTACTTGGCTTTGTTGCTTTCGCCCTGCTTGTCTTCTTTTCCCCATCGGTTGGTCTTTTTCACCTTCTGGGTTCCCTTCTTTGTGAGCAGCATTGAGGGGGGAATCTCTGAACAGGTGCCCATGTTCATGGCATTTCCGGCACCTGAAAGGAATGTGTTCGTAATCGATGGTATGGGTCCAGTCTTCATCCTGGTACTCGAGAATGATGGTTCTCGGCAATGGTTTAGCTATATTCAGGTATACACAAATGCGCGCATAAGAGGTGTATCACCTCTGCTTGGTAGCTTCTGAAGACTTTACGTAGATTCTAGCCAAAACCTCTTCCAGCCAGAACTCTTGGGGGAGAGAGTACAGTCGGATCCACACTGATGCGTGGGAAAAATCTTCCTTTTCAAGGCTGAACTTCTCAGTCCAGAATCTTAAAAAGAGTCCTGCTGAGTTAAAAAAGTAAGGTCCCCCATCAAAGATGCGAGTGCGGTCCTCGATATTGTGCAATATGATTGTAAAAAATCCCTTGGAGCCCAGTTGTAATTCATAGTGCCCTTTTGGCTTCCACCAGTACTGTATCCACTTGATTAAATCCCTCTCTGACGGCCATAACCCTAGGAATTTCCCTACGAGGGCATGGTCTCTCATATACTGCTTTTGCTCTTCTATGCGCGGTGAGTTGACAATGTTTCAGGGCTTGCGGCGCTTGAGGAATGCATTTTCCAGGGAGCCAAGGTATCGATGCTATGGCAGGGGCAGCTGCGTTTTATGGGTCAATGTCCATCTCCCGGTCCTTGAAAGTTCCTTCCATAATGAGCGTTGCTCGCAAGTCTGGCAGAGGCTAAAAGGTCGGCCATTTAAACCCTTCGCCAATGCTTCCGTTCGTGGTGGCTTGGCTGTAGGAGGCGCCATTCAGCCTCCCTTCCTTCTGATTCATGGCCCCAGTGGGGCTGGGAATGTAGCAGTTCGGCTAAAATTCTGAAACCCTAGTCCGGATTGCAGAGCGCGCGCCTCATCGTGAGAAATCGATCGTTATATGTTATATGTTATAACATATAACACATATGTTATATGTTAAACATATAACATATAACACATATGTTTTATGTTAAACGTATAACATATGTGTTATACGTTTAACATATTACATATGTGTTATATGTTGAACATATAACATACGTGTTATATGCTATAACATATACAATATGTGTATGTTATAACATATAACTTATGTTATATGTTATAACATATAACACTTATGTTATATGTTATAACATATATAACATATTGTTATATGTTATAGCATATAACATATGTTATAGCATATAACATATGTTATATGTTATAGCATATAACATATTACATTATGTTACATGTTACAGGCATCGCGCTAGCCCCCACATCCAAGCCTTGGGTGCGCCCGAGGCTTGGTCGTGGCGGGTAGCATGATACCCGTAACATATAACATATTGTTATATGTTATAACGTATAACACATATGTTATACGTTTAACATATAACATTTGTGTTATAGGTTATAACATATAACACATGTGTTATATGTACGACATCACTCCATCCATAAAAATAATTATTAAGCCCAATAATTATATGAATTGATTTTTTTTTACATATAGGTTAAAAAAATTTAATCTTTTTTTAAATTAGTTTTTATAATCAATGTTGTGTTTTTTAGTTGATTATAATGTGAAATGCCTAATTTATTTTTTTTATCTTAATATAGGAAAATGTCAGGAAAAATATTATCTATCAATATATCTGGATCACGACCTGCAATGATGGCATCAAAAAATGCAACTGGGACCTCCATCAATGTTAGGCAACAAAATGATAGCTTAACACCTGATCTATCAAAGGAAATGAAGAATGTTAGAGAGTTGAAATCTGTGGAAGGTGAAAACAAACAAGAATACTCTTGGTTTGTTAAAGAGAAGCAAGGAAACAATGGAGATCATATATATTTGTATTGTGTTGAATCAGAACATGTGCACGGAAATTATTAGGCACTTGGCATGTTACAAGATATATGTTTGGTTCCAGCCACATATATTGTTTATGCACTTGTTAAACAAGGAAGAACTTATATCAAGTTTAGATATTGTTTCAAATTGAGCAATTATAATAAGAATGAATGTTTTTCAAAATTATGTGCATCCATCGTTGATGACATTGAGAAAGGCAGTGTAAGTTTTTTATTTCTATTTTTGTGTCGTTTATTATTTTTAGTATCAAGGTAATGTTTTAATTTTATTTAACATGAAAATATTATATTTTAATTTTATAGGATTTTGTTGAACGAATTTCACATATGTTAGTGGGGATTTACTCTACAGAGAATCATATCATGGATGTCATCAACACTTTTGATATTGAAAAGACACAAGAAGGAAGGAAAAAGAAACAGAAAGTAATGCAGGTTGAACCTGCAAGAGTAGACAGAGAAAAATATCAAAGAAGAAAGAAAAATCCTCATTCTAGAAATCCTAAAAGGGTTACATTTGAAAATGAGGAAACTCCAAATGAATATTTTGTTGATATTAATCCCAATGAGGTTATAACTCCTTCTCGCAAAAATAATAAACAAGATAAACACAAAAGATTGATGGTTGATGATGACTCTATTCCTATTGATTATGAAGAAATCATTGATTTATATGAAACACATTTAAATCATAAGAGGAAGAGAACAAATGTTGATAATGTTCAAGAAGCCAATGTTAGCTCAGAGTATTATAGTGAAAGTTCTAAAGGTAGCAAAGAAATAATAACACCAGGTGTTGATCTAGAGGATGGTATTATGAAAACAACACAGAATGCCAATCGAAATAGAATGAGGATGACAAACTTAGTTGATGATGGCCACACACTTCAGTTGAATGTGAAACAACATTATAAACATAGAGAAGGGTAGAAAAAATATCAAATTAGAAAACCACATCACTTGCATATTCACAATTTGAAAGCATTGATTATATACAATCCATATGCACATGTGGTTGACTACCTAGTTCTTGTTGACCCAATGGAATTTCCTACAAGGGAAGAATTTGATAGATCAAAATTTTTTGATTACAAATATTATGTGATTCGAGGAAATCATTCTGTAGAGGCTAGAAGAGAATTTATGCAAGAATATCCCAATAATCCTCTTTTTGAGATAGTCAAATGCATAATTTATGTCGGTTTAACAGATTCAGAAGGAAAATTATTGGCATGGGATCATAACACAAACAACGAGTACAGAATGTCTATGAACTTCATTCAAAGGGTGAGATTTATCCACAATGAATTTTCTAAAAAATGCCACGGGGAGAGATCAAATGTTGATGTAAAGTTTCTGAAGCAATGTTGTATGGAAATAGGATTCCCACTTGATGATGAAAATACAAAAGAAAAATATCACAAAGGAAGTGAAATATTTAGAGTTGTGGATAACTATTTTCAATTGGGATTTAGAACTGGACATGTATGAGATTTGATAGATGAGATCTTCACCCTAGGGGAAAGTGTTGATATAAAAAATCAGAGAGTTACAAAGGCTAAACCATTGATATGTGGCACAAGTAAGATAGGTCCTGACATAACAAATCTTCTTGATCATATGACTATAACACCTTGGATATAAATACAAGGAATGAAGGATGATAAACTTATCATAAGTATATTATCATGTGTTAGGTCGGGAGAATTTTCAATGGAGGAAATGGGTGATGAATTTAAAAAGTAAGTGTGTTGCGTTATTTTTATTTATCTTAGGACAAGATAATTAATTTTTTCAGTTTAATATTAATTTAACATTATTTTTGTTTTATTTAGTCACAAGGTGTATATGAAAATACAAGAGAAAATGGTCAATATGTTGAATGAATAAAGTTGGGATGATGTTAAACTCAACTATCCAGATTCAAGGTCTTCAGCAGTATTGAAACAATTTTTTGTTTCATTCAAAAAGGTATGTTGATTTATTACATTCATATTATTCGTTTGTAAGTTAATTTATTTATATTTAATAGTTATAGATATATAACTATATGTTTGTTTGTTTCATTAAATATGCCAAAGAAGAATGCAGATGAAGTACCTGAAACTTTAAAAAGTTTTATTCAAAAATCCAAGTTTGAAACAGAAAGAAGGAGACATGTTCAAAATGTTCAACTTGATGACACCCTTGATCACTACATTTGGAATGGGCTTGACATTGTTCAATATAAAGTGATATTAGGTGATTGTGAAAAACTTGCAAGTATTGTTCCTAAAAAATAATACTCCCTAGTTATTGTGGATATCCCTCATGGTTATAATATCCCAAACATTGAAAATGATACTGAGCCTTATACTTACCAAGATTTCAGTAAAGTGGTTATGGGATTTACAGAAGTTACAACATCACCATTTTGGAGATTTCTAGTATTTCATTCAGACACACAACAAGGATTAGTACAATCAAGCTTCAAGGGGAAAGAAAAGAAAGGAGGCAATTTATTTGGTAAGATATTGAAAGTGTATGTTTATCAATTAAGA
>JASDQU010101412.1:48179-71549 GCA_032191745.1 Picea mariana | reverse complement strand
TATATATATATATATATATATATATATATAGAGAGAGAGAGAGAGAGAGAGAGAGAGAGAGAGAGATAAAATTGAAAATAGATGAAAAATGAGCATTTAAAAAAAAATTGTGGAAACATTGTGGATCGAAAAATTTTAAATATCGAAAATCACCTAAAAGCAGAGAGGGGGTGCTACTGGTAGAACCATTTTTAAAAACGGGGTAAAAAATTGGACACCCCAAAAAATGATAACTCTGGAGAGTTCTCATTAAGTTGGTAACTATGTTAATGGTGCAGGGGGTTCGATTGGACACAATCAGGACCAAAACCATGGAGGAAAAAATGGTTCAGGGGGTACTAATGGACATAATCGGAACCATATAGAAGAAAGTAAAAACAATATTCCTGCACAAAACAACACTAGGACTAGCAATAGAATGATTCCTATACCTCTTTTACCTCGGTTCTTGTGGGATCATCAAATAGTAAATAAAGGGAAGCAAGGACAGGGTGAAACCTTTGATGATTATTGGAGGAGTATAGGATATTTATAATGAGCTCCAAGAAACCATGTCATTACATGACTACTATACTATCAAATTCATGAACATACCAAGGGATTTCAACAAGGGTCAATGGAACATTGATCTTATGCGAAAGGTTGGAAAGTTATCCATTCTTTCCTTTGATGGTTCAAACAAGTGCACAGCTAGAGGATGGGATCAGAAGATGGACACATACTTCCATCTCAACCCTATGACGGAGGAAGAAGCAATTAAATTCACTACCTTTCCCTTGTATGGAGAGTCCCATGGGTGGTGGTACCATGGATTGGTCACTATGTCACATGCCATCACTACTTCCTATCTGGACTTCACATAGAATTCGATGGAGTGATTTGACAAAAAAGATCTAGAACTTCATTTGAGATAGTTGGCACAACTCAGACAAGTTGGGACACCAGATGCTTATATTACAAAGTTCAAGAGGCTTTTAGTCATGGAGACATATATATTCGAGCATAGGCTAGTTATGTTGTTTACAATTGGGTGAAATCCTTCAAACCCAAGACTCTGAAGGATGTCATTATCAGTACACGGTACATGGAGGATGGGGTCTAGAAGACAAAAAAAATCTCCAAGCCTTTCATTCCCCAAAAGAATAAAGAAAAGAAACATTTTCAGAAAGAGTGGACTGGAAAGGAGAAGATGGGCGAGGAAACCCACAATGAGTTGAGAAGGAAGAAATCTTGCTTCATTTTCAAAGAGAATTGGGTTGTTATATTATGTTGAGTTGGTATATAATTTGTAGAGAAAGTCTAGTCGAGGTGAATCAACTGAGGGTTGAAGCCAAAGTAGATCAAAAACATCGATAGCAAGTAGAAGTCGAGGTGGATCGACAACAAGTCAAAGTTGAGGTAGATCGAAAGCAAGTCGAAGGTAGAGGGATTCAACTAGGTAAAGTCGAATTTGAAGATATCAATGACAAGTCAACCAAAAAGAGGTCGAAGTTCAGGCGTGTGACGAACGACTAGAGACAAAATGGAGGCAAATTGGTAAACCCAAGATGGATTCCACTGTAATAGAATCCCAAGATTTGCGAGATTTGTAGCCAATGATATGCATGCATATGTAACCATTTTTGGGAGCCAATACTTAGGGTTTTCCTGTTGTAAATCCTATAAAGAGGCATGTTGTAAAGCTATAAAGGATAATGCAAAGTATGTTATTGCTTGTGTAAATCGTAGGTTGGTGGTCATGCATATGTAGGCCGAATTAGATACATGATTGTTCTTTCCTTTACAAGAGGGTATGATGTCGATTGTGTATTAGGTGTGGACCAAGGTTAGACATGTAACCTTTTATTCTGAACAAATCAGAAAAAAAAAAATGCTCAAAGGAATGATTGTTTTCCTTGTTAAGGGTTTCCAGAGTAAAATCTCGGTGTACTGTGTGATTTCTTGTGTCATTTTATTTCTTGATTAAATTCTTCTTTTCTTTTACTAGGATTAGTGTGGAAGTGGTATGGATTTTCTGACATGTGGTATCAAAGCTTAGGTCTTCCCTGGCAAGTGAGTTATCATAGCGGTGTAATTCTTTGGTGAGTATATCAAATATTGATCTAAAACTATTGAATCTGAGAACTAAACCCTAGGTATAGTAAGAATCGTAAGTCACAATTTTTTTTAAATATTGTGGTAAAGAATGACGAGCAGTTCCAGAAAAGAGATAGAAAGATTCAATCGCTAGAATTTTTAGCTTTGGAAGCTTAAATTGGAAGATCTTCTTGTAGATTGAGAACAATGGAAAATGATCTATCTAGGTACCCAGCTGACAGACATGTCGACTAAAAAATGGGAGAAACTTGAAAGAAGAGAAAGAAGTAGGATTCATCTTTTTCTTACAGATTCAGTGTCATTGAATGTATCAGGTGATGATTCGGCCAAGAAACTATGGGACAAGTTGGGAAGCTTATACCAATCGAAATCTCTGGTAAATAAGTTTTTTCCTAGGAAGAAATTGTATATTTTAAGGATGAGTGATGGAAGTTCCATGACTAATAATTTAAATGCATTTAACATCGTGTTAAGCCAGTTATCATATGTGAAAATAAATATATCTGATGAGGAGAAGTGTATTATCCTATTATGTTATTTTCTAGGCTGTTGGGATAACTTAGTCATGGTTATTGGGAGTCATACAACCACACTAATGCTAGATGACGTGGTTGCTTCTTTGTTGTTGGAAGAAATGAGAAGAAATAATATGGAAGGATTGACCAAAGATGCTCTGTAAGTGAGAGGTCGATCGGTAAACAGAGATAAAGGCAGATTCTCCGATGGAAATTTTATGTCCAAGGGTAGATCTAAATCCTTGGTTTAGGCAGCATGAAGATGTTGTAAATGCGGTAACGATGGGCACTATAAAAAGGATTGTAAGTCAAAGGTAACATAATTCAGTGTCAAATCTGATGAGAAGCATTCGAGTGAGAGAAATATGACCTCGGACAAGGGAGATGATGTGTACATGACGTTGACCAGTACACAGTTGGATCAAGATGTTTGGTTGATCGACTTAGGAGAATCCTATCATATGAAACCACATATAGAATGGTTCTATGAATATGAAAAATATGATGGGGGTGATTTGTTCTTGGGCGACGACTCGACAACCGAAATTGTTGGGAGGGGAAGAGTTTGACTCACATTGTAAGATGGGAGGAAAAGAACCCTTCCAGGTGTGATACACATTTCGGATTTGGAAAGAAAACACATATTTGTCAGGAAGATGAGTGATGCGGGTGTGCATACGCTATTTCAGAAGGATTCATTCAATATGGTTAGAGGTGTGATGGTCTTAATGAGAGGAGTTCAGATTGGTACCCTATTCAAGATATTAGGTAATGTTGAATGAATTGGATGTAACAACATCATTGCTCCTGAAATCAAATGGAATATGACTCGACTCGACTTGATGTTGATACAAATCAACTCAACTCGATCTAAGTTAGTTCAAATCGACTCGACAAGACATGATGAAGTCGACCCAACCAGGCTATGATAGGAGAGGTTGAGACACATTGGGGAAAAAAGACGTCGAGCTATGCAAAGAAACGCTATTGTTGAAGGTTTTCCTGAATCTGGTTTATAAACCAAATTTTGTGAACATTGCATATATGGGAAACAAATTCGGATGAGGTTATCATCTAGAGCGAAAAGGGAAAATGGGATTCTAGAACTACTTCATAATGATGTGTTTGGCTCGGTTACAGTGCCTTCACTTAGTGTATCCCTCTATTATGTATCCTTCGTAGATGATTCTTCTAGGAAGACATGGATATATTTCCTGAGGAAGAAATCATAGGTTTTCGAGAGATTCAAGGAGTTCAAAGATCTTATGGAAAAATAGATATAGAAGAGGATTAAAGTGTTGAGAATTGACAATGCTGGTGAATTTTTTGGAAATGAATTTGATCATTTATGTAAGCAATGTGCATAGAATTCCAAAATACCACACCATATACCCCACAACAAAATGGATTTCCCGAGAGAATGAATAGAAAGTTAATGGATAAGGCAAGGAGTGTCCTTAGTGGTGTTGGGCTCACACAAGAATTCTAAGAAGAGACAATCGAGACTGCAAGATATCTAGTGAATATATCTCCTTCATCGGCACTAGTCGACACAACTCCAAATAAGGTATGGTTGGGTAAGAATCCTTCGGTGGCACATCTCAAAATGATTGGTTGTGATGAATTTGTGCATGTTCCCAAGGAAAAGAGGAGGAAGTTGGACAAGAAGGCAATCAAATGTATTTTCATTAGATACAGAGAAGGGATAAAATGATATAATCTATGGGATCCTACATCAAGGAGAATAGCATACAGTCAATATGTGGTCTTCCAAGAAGTTGGAGGTAATTCTAAGCCGGAGGAAGCTGTTCAGAACGAGAATAATCCTGATACAATGTGGATTGAACTAAAGAATGAAGAAGATGATTCATATGAGTCAATTGAATCTGAGGAATAGGTGGAACAATTGACTTCGGTGATAAGGAGGTCAGAAAGAGCAAGAAAACCATTTGAAAGGTATAGTCCACTTGACTTGTATTCCACATTAATGTTAACTTCCATCAATGATGAGCCAAAGTCGGTCGATGAGGCAATTGACTCAACAAATGGTAAACTCTCAAAGGACACCATGGTCAAAGATATAGAATCCTTGTACAAGAATGAGAAATGGGATTTAGTCTAGTTACGTAGTGGAAGAAATCTCGTCGGCAGAAAATAGGTGTTCAAGAAGAATTTGAATGTTGTAGGACAAGTCAAGAAGTTCAAATCTCAACTGGTAGTGAAAGGATAGTCCCAACTCAAGGGAGTCAACTTCAGTGATATTTTTTCCTCTGTTGCAAAAATAACTTCCATTAGAGTACTAATGTCTCTGGTTGCAACATTCGATCTAGAGATAAAAAAGATGGATGTGAAGACAATGTTTCTACATGGGGACCTAGAAGAATAAATCTACATGAAAGAGCTTGAAGGATTTGTAGTAAAGGGAAAGAAAGATTTGGTGTGAAAACTCAAAATATCGCTTTATGGTATAAAGAAATCGCCAAGGATGTGGTAACAAAATATTGACACATACATCCTTTGTTTAGGATTTGTGAGAAGCAAAGATGACCACTGTATATATTCCAAGGAAAAAGGTGTACATTTCATGTATGTAACTTTGTATGTTGATGACATATTGTTGATTGGAAATAGCATGGACACAATGAAGGAGGTAAAGAAGAAGTTATCCTCTAAGTTCGACATGAAGGATCTTGGTACATATAACTTCATTCTTGGAATGGATATTAAGAGCGATCGAGTCGCTAGAAAGATATAGTTGAATCAGAAGAAGTATATTGAAACAATTCTGAAATGATTCAACATGAAGGATTGCAAACCAATGAAGGTGACAATTCATGTGGGAGTAGGGATTACTACTAAACAGTTTCCAAAGACACATGAATAATTATAGGACATGGCACATGTTCCCTATGCAAGTGCGGTTGGTAGTCTAATGTATGCAATGGTCTACACTCAACCAAACATTTCCCATACAATGGGAGTGTTGAGAAGGTACATGTCGACACCTATAAAGGAGCATTCGACATTTGTCAAGAGAGTATTTAGGTATCTATGTGGGACAAAGGACTATACTATATGCTACCAAGGAAAACCTAGAGGTGACAGTGGTAAATTAGTTGTACATGGATTTTTCGATGCTGAATAGGCCATAGATATGGATCGACAAAGGTAGACCAATGCATATGTCTTCAATACGTTTGGTGGAGCAATAAGTTGGATGAGTAAGTGACATGTGGTCATAGCCTTGTTGAAAACAAAAGATGAATACATTACGACCACTCATGAAAGAAAAGAAGCGGTATTTCTTGAAAGGTTGTGTTCAAGAATTGGATTTGAGAAGAGAGCTATGAAGGTAAGTTGCGATAGCAAAAGTGATATATGTTTGCCAAAGAACCCCTCTTATCATTAAAATACTAAGAACATTGATGTACAATTCCATTTCGTAAGAGACATGGTGGAAAGTAACAAGGTGCTACTGGAGAAAGTAGACACGTTGGAAAAAAAAGCAGACTCACTGACCAAGTGTGTGAGTGTTGTGAAGTTCTCTTGGTGCAGAGAGGCAACAGGAATTGTTCTCTTGGGTCTATAATTATTTTTTAAGGAATATCTTGTTTCATCAAAGAAAACAACAACTGGGAGAATGTTGGGTTGTTATATTCTTTGCAGTGAAAGTCTAGTCAAGATGAATCAAATTGTTGGGCCCGTGATATGACTGATTTAATGACATTAATTAGATCCTTTTTGGTCGAATATGTATATGTGTTTTCCTGTTTTGAAGAGTTTTTTAAGAGCTTTTGTGTCAAATCGCTATGATTCACACCAAGTATGCATGATTCATGTTTTCTGATGATTTTGAGTTTAAATCAGTATGTTTTTATGATTCCAGCGAACTAATTCGCTTTTTTTGCGTCACAGGGAAAAATCGCAGCTTGTTTTTGCATCCGACATTCCGTCTGGTACTCCATCTGGCACTCAGTCCGGTACTCCATCCAACACTTTGTCCTACACAAAAACTATGGGCGATTTGGTGGTTATCATGTTAGCGGCCAGCGATGGGAAAATCAGAGACATGGGTTTTTCTTATGCTCATGGCCTCCAACTATTGAGCTTCTAACAACTCGATTTGGGTTGTTATGTTAGGCAATTATTGTATCGCCTTATTTATAGAATCCACCAGTAGTTAGGGCATATTAAATGCGATTTTTTGTTTTTAGAGAAGGTCAACCCTTCCAATGGTCGACCTCTCAACTTATAAAACTTATAAATACCACCTGAGTGGTCAGAAAATTGTTAAGTAGAGTGTTAGAAAGAAAAAGACAACTAAGCTTTGCTTTGCTATTTTCATTTTGCTAGAACTGTGTAAATACTGTGTTTTGGATTTTTAATGTTGAATTCATGTTGTTGAGCTTGTGGTTTTCCTTTGAAGAGTAGACACGACTTGTTGGGGGCCCACCAACAGTCTAGGTGAATATCCAATTAGTTTGCTTGTGAATCGAATAGTGTAGTTGTCATTTTATTCATTTTATGTACATGATTTTTTCATTATGCTTTTTTACTATATAAATTGTTGTTTATAATTTAATTAGTTTAGTTCAGTTTTGCAGGTATTATGGAAGCTATTGTTAATATGCAATGATCTGTTAGTTGATAGGAGATAATATTGCAAGCTTAGATACTAACCCTGTGTATAACCAAATGATAAATTAGATTTTCTTTTATGCTGAAATAGAGTTTAAGAACATAGTTTAAAATAGAGTTTTTAATTCATGATTTCTTTGACAGGGATTTGGTGGATGGATAGTTATTAGTATTTAGTTTTCAATTCCAGTTTGTTTATCTAGTTGTTATTTAGATTTTCTTATTTATATAGTCATTTAGTTTGTTCATTTTATTTCTTGTCATATGTTGAAATAGCATTTAATTTCTGTTTTATGAGCATTTCCTCTTTTGCATTTTCAATTTTTAAAACAGGACTAGTTTAGTTTACTTTATGCAATTTATTTCTTAGATCTAAGTTGCAATTTCAATTCAAAGTTGATTATTCAGTTTATTGTAGTATGAATATTCTTAATTTGTATAGAATGCAATTGAATTTACTAGAATAGTGTCTTTATACTGTTGATGATTAATGCATGATTGAATAATCACATGGATATGCAAGATAGTTGATGTTGTTTCTATAATGGCTAAGTTTTCACTGGATAGCCTAATTCATAGTTTTCAATTTTCTATCGAATTCAATATCGAGTTTATCCCTCTTGAATTATTGTTAATTTTTAAATGCCATCGTGATATTATAAGACACCGGAGACATAACCATCAACACTATATTTGAGTTTTCTTTCTTTCATAGATTAGAAGATAGTTTCCTTGCTTTCATAGATTAGAAGATAGTTTCCTTGATTTTGTAGGACAGATAGTCTTTTTGCTTTGGTAGATTAAGGAATAGTTTGTTTATCATAGGATAAAGATTAGTTGTTAATTACTTTCATTATCATAAGGCTTTCAATTCAATAGATTTCCTTTCATAAATTAGAAGTAGTTATGCAGTTTAATTTAAGAATAGAGTTCACTTGTTTCTTATCTTAATTAGTTTCTTATTGAGTAATCTTAATTAGTTTACTTGTTGTAGAAGTTATCATAGGTTAGTTAGTTGTTTGATTTCTTATTTACTTGCTTTAATAACGTAGTTGCTTGCTTGTCTATTTTGCTTTGATAGGGTAGTTGTTTGTTTATTTACTTGCTTTTATAGGATAGTTGCTTATTGAATTTGAGTAGGTTAATTAAAGTAGTTTGTTGTTGTCATTGCTTATTAGGTAGATAGTTTTCTTTTTTCTTATTGGCATGATTAAGTTAGTTTTCTTTAAGTAGGGTTTTCATTTTCCTTCTTAAGACTATCCATCGATCCTTTACTCAAAATTTACTTAGGATACATAGTTTAAGTTTCTTCATAGGGTTTGATCATTAGTAGTCTTTGCTTAAGTAGATTAGCCCTTAGATAGCCCATTTTCTTAGTTAGACTATACTACCTCTAGCCTTTCTACCTTGGCATATATATTGCTACAACTCTAATTTTACTTACCTCGGGTTGACAATTTAATTGAGGCTTTTTAGTGCATATAGAACACCCACCATTTTTGGCTCCATTGTCGGGGAGTTGTCTCAAGGTAGGAAATAGTTAGGAAATAGATGTCTTCTAAACCTTAGCATTATATTGGTGGCGACGGAACTTTAAGGCAAAAGGTAAGAAACTATGCATCTGCTATTGCAGGCTCCCCCAAACCCAATGGTAGTATTTCTTTTTGTTTTTGTTTGTTTTCATGAACAGACCTAGAGACCCAAAAGGTAGATACATTAATTCTAAATCAGACCTTTCAACCAAGGTTCCTTCTGATATTTTTGGGGGAAGGAATGTTCCACTCATATATTCCGCAGATCGATACTGAAAACAGGAGCTAGCTCAACCCAAAGAGCTAAATTAGTCTCTGAAGAGACTAAGACAAGGAGCACTATAGAACAAAAAATTGAAGCATCAGTAATAGTGGAAAAAGAGGCAAGACCACTCAAGCCTTCTACAAAACCAAACAATACAACCTTTTATTTTACACCACCACCAGGAGATCCTAACTTTGAAGACATCATAGACCCTAAACAGGTGAATATTTTGTTTGATAGTTCAGCCAATTAATTATCTCTCAAATTGACATAGAAACTTTAGCACCAATAATCTCAACCGGCTCGAGTAGAGTCCCAAACATCCAATCAGTAGAAAGACCTTTCCATCAGAGGGAAACCTTGTTTTCTTCAAATATAAAACCACCTAGGTACTCTATTTTTAGAAACTAAAACAATATGTATGATCAGGGGTATCACAACAATGCAAGACACGGGGAGGAAGAAGAGGCTGGAAACCAAACCGAAACTACCTTCGGGTTTCCAAATTTGGACACCACCCCAAATGTCAACATGAAAAATATTCCTCTCTCAGCACTGCCCACCTTTTATGGTAAAAGAAATGAAGATTGAGATACCTTCATATTTGAATTCGACATCTTGTGTAGAAGCTACAACTACTTACAGGAGGCCCATAAACTAAAACTTTTTCCTGTCGCCCTCAAAGACTCTGCACTAAGATGGCTCATGGGGTTGGGAGATTCCAATATTAGGTCTTGGGAAGCCATGAAAGATATATTTCTTAAAAATTACCAAGACTAATGCAAGACCAAATAATCTCGTAACGATATTTTCAAAATACAACAATTAGAAGACGAGACCCTCGAGGATTATATGGAACGATTTGGTTATATCTCCCAGAAATCAAAATACCATGACCTCCCAGAGGATGCAGTTAGGGCTCTTTTCCTTAAGGGAATTTCAGAAGAATACCTAGAGATGCTTAACCTGATGGCATCGGGTGACATCTCTCATAAACCATTTTTTGAAATATGTGAAATTTGTAAGAATTACTCAAGGAGTAGAGCTAAAACATGAAAGAATGTTATGGACCCTTATAATAGAAACTTCAAACTAGTTAGTTCAGGTGGTATTACAAGAGAAGAGATAGGGAACCTTTTAGAGAATTTCAAAACATATATCTTTAGCACAATAGGCTACCAATTGGACACCCTAAATCTTAAAAATAAACAGGAGGAGGAAAATGCAGCAATGAGCATATATTGCCCAAGATGTAGGAGGAAGCATTCCTCAAGTGAATGCCCATTAGATAAAATTTCAATTTGTGGCTTCTGCACAGAAGACCATTCAACTGAGAAATTTCCATCATTGCCTGGTTTGTTAGCCATATATAGGAGTAGGGATCCCTCTTATGCACCTAGGAGGCCATGGCATCCTAGGAACAATCCCACATACCCATATTTACAATCTCAAGTTCGACCCTATTATCAACAACAATAGTGGAACTCACCAAGTTGAAAAAACTAGTCTACTCAGTACCAACATCCTTGGCTTCAAGGATGGAGAGGAGGGCATAATCGAGGAAATCGTCAAGCTCCCCCTGTCCCTATGTCCAACCATCCTTATCCTTAGTTTCAACCGAACACTTTGCAACTTATGTCAGGTTTTGTTGCACCACCTTTACCTCCTATTCCACAACAACAACCACTACAATATCATAATGCAAGCTCCCCGAGACCAACATTATTACCAGCACAACCAGTGCCCAATCCCAATAATAGGACCACTCAACCTCTTCATATGTTGAGATGCGGGCCTTCCCAACATATGTCATTACTCCTATTCCATTACTAGAGATTCAACTAAGATCGAGAAANAAAAGTTTTAGATAGGCAGAGACATTTAGTAGTCATCCAAGAAGAAGAAGAAGAAGAAACCACCAAACAACCCATGGATGACACTATGTGGGGAGATGTTATTATTCCTAAGCACCAAGAAGCCAAGCTTCCCTAAAATGAACCTTCACAAATTACTAAGGCCCCTCCTTATCCAGATAGATTAATAATCTTGAAACCTACCACCCGACCAGAATTTGAAATCTTGAATGAATTGAAGAATATTTGTGTCAATATTCCCTTGCTACAATGCATTAAGGATATTCCAATCTACATTAAGTTAGTCAAAGAATTGTGTATTAAGAAACCAGGTAGGAAGTAAAAGGACCCTCCTACAATACATTTGATAGAAGAACTTTATGAGTATATATCAGAGCAACCTAAGGTAGAAAAATATGGGAACCCAAGAAACCATGTAGTGACCATAACCATTAATGAGGTCTCCATTAGAAACACTCTCATAGACCTAGGTGCATTCATCAATGTTATGACTGCTACTACCTTGGAAAAATTATAGTTACAACCTCTTCAAAGGCCTACCCCAACCATTTTGGAATTACCAGATAAGACCAAGATTATACCTGAAGGAATTTTGGATGATATCATAGTTACTTTAGCCTCATGGGAGTACCCAGTAGACTTTCTTTTCATTCACTCAAAAGATCCTACCAAAGTCCATCCTGTCATTTTTGGAAGACCTTGGTTAGCCACAACCAATGCATTTATTGGCTGTAGAGAGGGAGAAATGACCATATCGAATGGACTTTCTATCCATAAGCTCACCATCTACCCTCCAACCCAACCTATCATGGAGAATCTATGGTGGCTTGGATGTTCATATAAGAATGAGGAATGGGAAGAACCCATATTGCCAGGTGACCATGCTTGGGCACTTTAGGAGCACACAATGGAAAATGTGCTAAAACATTTCATTTCTACTATCACATGTGTTGATTTTCCACAATATTTTCCCCAACTTGAGTACATGTTTGGGGAAGAATTTTAGGAACAATTAGACCCATCCATTCTGTCTTCAAAATATTTTATCTTCGAGATAGATGAGTCTACCATGTCTTATACAATTCCATACGATATTAGTCCAGGTAAATGTTTACATATAAACTCCAGGCTAGATGCATACTAACAAAAATAGTTAGTAAGTATCCTTAAAGAACAAACAAGAGCATTCGCATGGGAATACACTGGCATGAAGGGTATACACCCTGACACATGCATCCATCACATATATACACAGGGGGAAGTAACACCTGTTAGGCAACCCCAGAGAAGGATGAACCCAACACTCAAATATATAGTAAAGGAGTAGATCCAAAAGTTATTAAATTTCAGATTTATTTATCCGATCTCTGACATTAAGTGGGTGTCCCCACTTGTAGTGGTTCCAAAGAAAGTGACCCGGAAATGGAGAATTTGTTTTGATTTCTGGGAACTCAACAAAACCACTCTCAAGGATTACTTTCCTCTTCCTCTCATCAACCAAGTTTTGGATACCCTATCTAGAAAGAAATATTTCTCCTTTTTAGATGGGTACAGTGGGTATAATCAAATTCTCATAGCACCAGAGGATCAGGACAAGACAACATTTACTTTTCCTTGGGGCACCTATGCCTATAGGGTCTTACCATTTGGATTGTGTAATGCTCATGCTACATTTAAATGAGCAGTACTATGAATATTTGTTGATCTTATTCATGATTGGTCTACATGGATGACTTCACAGTTTATGGAAACACTTAACAAGAAGCCTTAGATAACTTAGAAAAAGTCCTTATCAGATGCCAAGAAATGAACTTGTCTCTAATTCATAAACAGTGTAAAATGTTGTTGACTGAAGGAGTGGTTCTAGGACATCATGTTTCATCTAAAGGGATAAAAGTCGATCCTACAAATATTGAGGTCATCGTCATACTTCCACTCCCCAAAAATCAGAAAGAGGTGAGAATCTTTCTTGGACATGCCGGATGTAAACCGACAGTTTATTAAAAATTTTACAAAGATTGTTCCACCTATGTTGGGACTGTTAATAAAGGATGTTTATTTTGTTTGGACTAGACAGTGTCAAACTACCTTTGAAACCCTGAAAGCTAAGTTCTTTATGGCACCAGTTCTTAGAGGGCCCAATTGGACTCTCTCATTTCAAATATCTATTGATGCCTCATACATTGCAATAGGAGGGGTACTAGGGAAGAAATAAGACCAACAGTCCTATGACATTTATTTTGTAAGTAAGAACTTATCCCCTGCCGAGCTAAACTACACAGTTGCCGAGAAAGAATTCTTGGCAGTAGTTCATGCTATCAATAAGTTTCGTCATTAAATTACAAGTTACGATTTATTTTTACATACAGACCATTCTTCCATTAGATTTCTCATGAATAAACCCATAACTAATGGCCGAGTGACTAGGTGGATCCTGTTATTGCAAGAGTTTAACATCACCATTCTTGGCCGACCTGGAAAGGAGAATTTGGTGGCTGGTTTTCTTTCACGAATAAAAAAAGAGGATGATGATATTCCTATAGATGATAGTTTCCAAGATGAACACCTTTTTTCCCTCTTTGTAAATACCCCGTGGTTTGCAGATATGGAAAACTATATGGCTACTAGGAAGTTACCATCTCATTTGTCACCTCATGAAAAGCATAAAATTGTCACACAAAGTGATAATTACTCTTGAGTTGGCCATGACATTTTTTGCATGGGTCCTAATTTGATTATTCGTAGATGTGTTCGAGAGGATGAGGTACCAGAAATACTACGAAGTTGTCATGATGGACCATGTGGTGGCCATTTTTATGACAAACGTACAACATATAAGGTGTTACATTCAGGTTACTATTGGCCTAGCATTTTCAAATATGCTACCAAGTATGTGAGGATTTGTTATAGTTTCCAAAGGATAGGAAGACCTACGTCAGCTAACAAAATTCCCTTGCATGCCCAAGTTATGATAGAACCTTTCGAAAAATGGGCCCTTGACTTTGTAGGACCAATTTCTCCCATGTCCCGCAAGAAGAAATATATTTTGGTTTGTATAGACTCTGTCACTAAGTGGGTAGAGGCAAAAGCCCTATGTAGGGATACAGAAAAATATGTTGTCGAATTCATTTATGAAGACATCTTTACCTGCTTCGGTTTCCCTCGTGAAATTTTTACAGGCCAAGGCACTCAATTCAATTCCAAGCTGATGAAAGAGATAACAGAGAAATATAGGATTAAACACTGTAAATCTTCTCCATACCACCCACAAGCTAATGGTCAGGTAGAGTCTACAAACAAATTTATGGAAGATATCTTGACCAAAACTGTTCAATTACATCACCAGAATTATGTTTATAGGCTTCCAGAGGCTTTGTGGGCATATCAGACCACCTGGAGAAACACCACTGGGCATGCCCCTTATGAGCTAGTGTACGGGAAACAAGTACTTCTACCAATAGAATTTCAGTTAATGACCTTCCGTATTGCCGCAAAAATGGGATTAAAATTAGATGAGGCTTAGAAACAACGAGCCCTACAATTGAATGAGTTGGATGAGATCAGGCAAGATGCCATCCAACGAACAATGTTAGTCCAAAACCATAGGAGCAAGTGGCATGGCAAGTTTATGAAGAAGAAACACTTTCAACCTGGTGATTGGCCTCTATTGTTTAATTCCCAATTTAAAAACTTCAAAGGAAAAATCACCACTCGGTGGTTGGGTCCTTACGAGGTAGTCATTGTATATGACAATGGAGCTGTGAAAATCAAAACAATTAACGATGGACAAGTCTCCTTTGTAGTAAATGGACACCGACTCAAATTTTATCACAAGCCCATTTCCAAAGAAGACTTTCTATAGGTCTGTCAACTGACAAGGCATTGGCCTTAGTATATGCGGAAGCCCCCCCTTGTTCTTGAATTTTTTCTGAATTTTTCTACTATACATATGTAAATAATTTTGAAATTTTTTTATAAGCAATTCTAGAGATTTCTCTAGGTATTTATTTCACCAAGAGTAGATAGTTTCAAGGAAATATAAAAGAAGTATTTTTCTTCAAAACATTGTTACACTTGAACCTTGTTGTCTGCTAAGCATCAAATGAATATTGACTTGTGGAAATTAGCCATATTTTTGCAAAAGTGTTCATCTTCTTCTTTTCTTAAGGCATTTTAAAAAAGTAGTTTCTCTTGAAAATATCCACCACTATATAAGGAAGTGATACCGTAACCATCAAGATTAGAGGTCTCTCATACATTTTTCCCAAGAAACCTGAGTAAGTGAGTAAAGGATCTTTATTAAAAAGTAACAAGGAGTTCTGATTAGCAGTTATTCCTGGAAACATCACAATAACTACAAAAGAAGAAACTGAGTTGAGCCTAGAGATAACTTTCTATTCTTTCTCAATGGTACCATCAACTACACAGTAAATAGCTTGATTATATTAAAATCTTAAAAGATGGAGGTTTAGTCTCTGAGGGTGTAAGAGGATAATCCGTCAGGATACTTAACAGGTCTACTAGCAGTGGGTATCGGCCTATGGTATGACTAGGTAAACCCGTCGGAATACTGAACTGGCTTGCTGTAAGAGGTTCATTCTACCTAGCGAGGATGGTAATCTCACAAAAAATAAATAATAAATTTAAACTTGTCCTGATGTACGACATTACTTGTAGACAAAGCTGACATGAAGTATGTATGGTTAAGCTAAGGTTAATGAACTTTATAAACTTTCCATTGGGAACTAAATCTGAGACTATCTTGAAACTCTCTTGCCTACCTCTTCTTATCTATATATAGGATCTCGTATCCTATAGGTGGGGCCATATTTTAACCATCTCGTCAGACCAATCTGTGAAATTTATCTCTACACTTAATAAGCTGTAAATCTTCGGCTATTGGGAGAACTAACTGGTTTCCTATATTTTTTATTGTGAGGTGTCACAATACTTAGGTGTAGGGGAGGGGTTCATGAGTTTACAAATGATCACTTCCTAGAGAAGTAAATCTTTGTAAAAATTTATGTATTATTTTCATGATATAAGTTATTACATCAGTAGTCATTTTATTTTTGAAATTTTAAATCCCCTATTTGCTATAAATTCGTGTACATATCCTTAAAAGACCACTTTATTGGCTTATTTTTTGTTACAGGATGTTCATTATAGGATTGAAATTACATGTCTTACGCGAGTGGATTGAGTAAGCATGGTGGAAAAATCAATAACAATGGAACACTCTACCTCTTCTCTTAATCATTGTGATTGTTAAAACCATTCCAAGATTGCAGGCTATCCATTACAAGAGGTAAAAATGTTTTTAAAACAGAGGTACCGTATGAAGTTCCATATGAGGTGCCATATGAAGTGTTGTCTAAGGTTTTGAACGAAGTGCCATATCAATATACACACCAGTAACTGTCCATAATTTTAGGTAACTAGGAATCAATGACATTTAATTGAATTGGTTTAGGGAAATCAAGATTAAGGATGCAAACCTTAGACATTTTCATAATTAGATGTCCAAGTCAAAATACTTGGACATTGATCTAACTTCACATCATTAAGATTTCCCCCAAAAACGAGCCTTCAAATTCATATTTTCTCACATGTGGAAACTCGTGCGCGCATGTGTGCAACCAATTCCACCCTAGGTGCATTCAAAAACGGGATTGAGTTATCCTATTATTCCAATTCACCTCTGCCATTTTAATTTTCCCTTTCTTTAAAATGTGCTTAGCCTCTATTTATTTGTTCCTCTGATCAAATTGCGCTCGACCTCTGTTCAAATTGTTCCATTCCTTGGCCCGATTGCACCCTCTCTTGGTGAATTTCGCATCTGTTCATTTCTTCATACCTTCACGATGCCTAAATGGTATGAACTGTCTTCCTACGTAGACCTCTTCGCCATCCCTGAGTTTTCATAGTGGAGGGAGGTGTTTTTGCATGTAGGCTGGGGGCCATTTCTATCCCACTTGCAGGGCCACGATGATGGAATTTCGATTCAATTTTCCCTCGGTTTTTAGGGGAAGATAGATCAAGTGGGGTCTCTCACCTTTGAGTTCTTAGAGGAATCCATAGTTGCAGCCACGAAGCTTCCAAGAGTGGGAGGTAGATGGTTTAAAAACCACCAACTGTTGCGCTCAAGCTATAAGAGGGTTTTTAAACTAGAATTCCAGAACATCTCTGGAGCTAAAGGATACTCAAATGAGTGGATAAAAGAAGAGCTGATCAACCCTTCCATAGTCATCACCAGGTTGATCACAAGTGAAGGTAGATATTCCACCTTTAAATCCTGTCATTTTATATTGTTAGCTCACTTCCAGTTCAATAAACCATTGAATTTCCCCTTATACTTTTTAAAGATCTTGGAGAAGATGTCCTCTCAAGTGAGGAAGAATGTAACCAACCCCCATAACAACCTCTTTCACCATGGCCTGATCAAACTCCTTGTTTTACATGAATTGGAAAAACAAGGGAAAACTTGGGATGTATTCATTTATCAATTTGCAAACCCTCACTTAACAATCAAGACTAGCAAAAAGACATTGGATATAAGGAATATTTATCCATCCAAACCCTACTCTCCAAGGAATCCAAACCCTCCTTCACAAGCCATTTCTTTACCGGAACAAAAATTTAAGAAGCTTGTTGAAACCCCTACAGCCTCATCGGGCAAAAAGACCAAGAAGCCTATTGTTAACCCCCCGATTCCTTCAATATCTCTTGATCCTACCCCCAAAAATATCCAAGAAGTAATTAAACAAGACTTTCCTACAATTACCACCAATAGGAGAGGACATAATCAATTCAATAGAGGACCGTTTTGAAAGAGTACCCAAAGAACAAGAGGAAAACCTTATGAAAAGCACTTGACTACTTCAGATCCTATCCAAGTGTCCTTCAATCTCGAGAGTCCTCACAAAAGACTTAGGGAAGTGACCATAGATGAATTGAAGTAGCAAAGAAAGAAAAAAACTGAACCTACTTCTTCTCATCAACCCCCTATTACTCCTCCCTCACCGATGCCTACCCCAGATCCTAAGAATGACAGACACTCTACATCTTTCAAAGGATTTAAGCCTTCCTTTGAGATAACTGATCCTGCTCCAACCATTGAGAAGCTACAAAACGAGAATTTTCAGCTGTTGCAACAGTTGGAAGATAGGAAGACTATGGACACACATATTCACCACGATAATGCAGTCCTCCAAGCAAAAGTTAATTCCCTTCAAATATTGGTTGATGAGATGACCAAATCCAACCGCAACCTCAGGGCACAATTGAAGCAACACAAGAGGCACAAGACCAAATCTTCACAGCAATAAGGAGAATCTTCTAAAGTCGATCATCCTCAGCAACCTTAGTCATGAGGGACAATTTCTTTTTGTTTGCAGTGGGACCTACAAAATCTTAGGTGTGGAGGTAATGTTGGGCCAGTGATATGATTGATTTAATAATGTTAATTAGATATTTTTTGGCCGAATATGTATATGCGTTTTCCTGTTTTGAATATTGTTTGAAGAGATTTTGTGTCAAATCGCTATGATTCACACCAGGTATGCATGATTCATGTTTTCTGATGATTTTGAATTTAAATCAACATCTTTTTATGATTCCAGGGAACTAATTTGCATTTTTTATGTCACAAGGAAAAATCGCAACTTGTTTTTGCATCCGACACTTCGTCTGGTACTCCATCCGGCACTTAGTTCGATACTCCATCCGACACTCTGTCCTGCACAAAAACCATGGATGATTTGGTGGTTAGCATATCAGTGGCCAACGATGGGCGAATCATAGACATGGGTTTTTCTTGTGCTCGTGGCCTCCAGTTACTAAACTTCTGACAACTCGATTTGGGTTGTTATGTTGGGAGATTATTGACTCGCCTTATTTCTAGAAGCCACTGGCAGTTAGGGCATATTAAATGTGATTTGTTGTTTTTAGAGAAGGTCGACCCTTCCATTGATCGACCTCTTAGCTTGAAAAACTTATAAATACCACCTTAGTGATCAGACAATTATTGAGTAGAGTGTTTGATCAAAATCTGGACCAGGGATCAAATTTTAGCCCAAAAAATGACATTCTCGAAATTGCTTCAAATCGGACGTGAGCGTAGCCCTCGTCATCACGAACCCAACGCAATTCGTTTCGTCTCAAACGGACGTCGAGAGCGAAAGATATAGCGATCTGTTCGGAAAGTCAAACAGGAAAAAAAGTGTTGACTGGACAGTCCGTACAGTCTGTACGGACACATGGCAGGGCCGTACCATCATGATGATGTGGCATTTTGATGACATGACATATTTTTATTGGATGGTGGTTGTCCAATCGGATGGTGACACGTGGCATATTTTGAGCAAATAGAAGGGTGCCACGTGGCCCAATCAAGGGCTGCCACGTGGCACCCCAATTTTGGTTTCTGTGTTGGTTCAAAAATTATGTGGAGTCAACCGGATTCGAACCGGTGACCTCCACCTCCGCCCAAGTCTTCACCAGCCTCCTTTAACCAATACACCGCCGCTTAGTCCTTGTAAAGGATATGGGTTACATTGTATTTATGTTTATGCATTGTAATTTATGGAAAGGGGGGCGGGCCAGGGCTTAGCCCCGACCCAAGGTTTCGTGGCCCAATACATATGACCCACGGTCCGTGCACATTACATACGACCATATGTTATCAAATGGCGGGGTTCTAATTATCCCAACGGTTATGTTTTATGTTATTAAATGTGACCACATACACGGAGTGCCAAACCGCGCGCGGGTGTTTAAAACTATTAAAGCCACGGTTATATTAACCGCCACATATGACCTCGGATGTAACGGTTGGCGCGTTTTGGGTGGAGTCCACCTATTTTGGCGCCTATGCTATTTTTAGCTTGGCTAACTCTCGCTACTCCTAATTTAGTGGAGTTTTTTGGGGCAAAGAGGAGGAAATTAGTTATGGGCATATCTTTGGCTAGGAAAAACTATTCTTGACAAAATTTTGATGGATTTTGGGTCTCTTTGACCTTCTGGAGCCGATGGAGTAGGTTTCAGAGCCATCTGAGGCCATTTTCAGGTGATTTTTCTTCGTGGAAGTTTCAGGGCCACGAGGGCCATTTCAGTGCTGGAGCTGTTTGGAAGCTATGTGCATCCATTTTTGGTGATTCAAAAGCCTATGTATGCTATTTTCGACCTTCTGAGTCTGATGGAAGAGGTTTCAGAACCATTTGAGGTCATATTCACCTTGAAATTCTCCATGCAAGATTAAAGGGCCACCAGGGCCAATTGGAGAAAGTATTGTATAAGGTACAATTTCACTGTTTAGTGTTTGGGAAAGAGCAGGTTCAGCTAATTCCTATCTTCTGATTCTGTATTTACAGTCAGATTTGTCTTTTGAGACACTCATATTCTTGTATTATCATTTGTAGCATTTTTAATACAAGAGAACAAGCCTAGCTTGGAAGGTTTGGTCCAGCAGATGTAGCCCAAAGGGGGTGAACTGATTTATCATTTTGATATTATTGGAATTGTTGTGTTATGTGCTGCCTTTATATTGCTGTACATTGGTTTATATCACAATAAATCACTTAAAAGAACCTTTCCTCACATATGCACATTGTAAAGAAGAACCAAGAACTTAAACACATAAACCCTCTTGCACATTTTTAACACATGAAGCAAGGTCCTGTTAAGGTTTAATTTAATGAAATAGAGGGTGCTTGCATAGCATAACAAGTCAGCCTTCTATTTTCAGATCAGTGTTAGAGAGACAAAGACAATTCAACTCTGTTTTTCTATTTTCATTTTGCTAAAACTGTGTAAAGACTGTGTTTTGGATTTTTAATGTTTAATTCATGTTGTTGAGCTCGTGGTTCGACTTTGAAGAGTAGTCACGACTTGTTTGGGGGCCCACCAGTAGTCTGGGTGAATATCTAATTAGTTTTCTTGTGAATTAAATAGTGTAGTTGTCATTTTATTCATTTCCTGTACATGAGTTTTTCATTATGCTTTTTTACTGTATAAATTGTTTTTTATAATTTAATTAGTTTAGTTTGGTTTTGCAGGTTATTATGAAGGCTATTGTTAATATGCAATGATCTTTTAGTTGATAGGAGCTAATCTTGCAATCTTAGATACTAACCCTGTGTATAACAACATGATAAATTAGATTTTCTTTTATCCTGAAATAGAGTTTAAGAACAAAGTTTTTAATTCATGATTTCTTTGACAGGGCTTCGATGGATGGATAGTTATTAGTCTTTAGTTTTCAATTCCAATTTGTTTATCTAGTTGTTATTTATATTTTATTATTTAAATTTTCATTTAGTTTGCTCATTTGCTTTCTTGTCATATGCTGAAATAGTATTTAATTTATGTTTTATGAGCATTTCCTCTTTTGCAATTTGAATTGTTAAAATAGGACTACTTTAGTTTACTTTATGCAATTATTTCTTATATCTAAGTTACAATTTCGATTCAAACTTGATTATTGAGTTTAGTGTAGTATGAGTTTGCTTAATTAGTATAGAATGAAATTGAATTTACTAGAATAGTGTCTTTATATTGTTGATGATTAATGCATGAATGGATAATCACATGGATATGCAGGATAGTTGATGTTGTTTCTATAATGGCTAAGTTCTCAATGGATTGCCTAATTCATACTTTTCACTTTGCTATCAAAGTCAATATCGAGTTTATCCCTCTTGAATTATCGTTAATTGTTAAATGTCATCATGATATTATAAGACACTGGAGACATAACCATCAACACTATATTTGAGTTTTTTTGCTTTCATAGATTATAAGATAGTTTCCTTGCTTTCATATATTAGAAGATAGTTTCCTTTCTTTTGTAGGATAGATAGTATTTTTGCTTTGGTATATTAAGGAATAGTTTGCTTATCATAGGTTAAAGATTAGTTGTTAATTAATTTCATTATCATAATGCTTTCAATTTAGTAGATTTCCTTTCATAAGTTAGAAGTAGTTATGAAGTTTAATTTAAGAATATAGTTCTCTTGTTTCTTAGCTTAATTAGTGTACTTGTTGTAGAAGTTATCATAGGTTAGTTAGTTGTTTTCTTTCTTATTTACTTGCTTTAATAGGGTAGTTTATTGCTTGTCTATTTTGCTTTGATAGGGTAGTTACTTGCTTATTTACTTGCTTTTATAAGATAGTTGCTTATTGAATTTGAGTAGGTTAATTAAAGTAGTTTGTTGTTGTTATTTATTATTAGGTAGATAGTTTTCTTTTTCTTATTGTCATGATTAGTTAGTTTGATTTAAGTAGGGTTTTCATTTTCCTTGTTAAGACTATCCATTGATCCTTTGCTCAAAAGTTATCTAGGGTACATAGTTTAAGTTTCTTCGTAGGGTTTGATCATTAGTATTCTTTGATTAAGTAGATTATCCCTTAGATAGCCCATTTCCTTAGTTAGACTATACTACCTCTATCCTTTCTGCCTTGGCATATATATTGCTACAAATCTAAGTTTACTTACCCTGGGTTGACAATTTAATTGAAGATTTTTAGTGTGTTTTTAGTGCATATAGAACACCCATCACGAATGGCAGTCGAGGTTGAGGTAGATTGATATCATTAAAAACAAGTCAAAGTTAAGATGGATAGACAGCAGGTTGAAGTCGAGGTAGATTGATAGCAAGTCGAAGGTCGAAGGATTCAACCAGGTAAATTCAAAGTCAAAGATATCAATGAAAAGTCATCCAACAATAGGTTGAAGTGCGGGCGTGAGATGACAGACAAGATATTGAATGGAGGTCGACTGGTAAACCCGACTTGGAGTCGCATGTAACAAAATCCAGTTGTATTTGTGGGATTTGTAGGCAATGATATGCATGGATCTATAACCATTTTTGCATGCCAATATTTAGGGGTTTTCCTACTATAAAATGTATAGAGAGTCTTGGTGTAAGGACATAAAGGCTAATGCAAAATATGTTATTGAATGTGTAAATCGTAGGTTTTCGGTCATGCATAGATAATCCAAATTGGCTATAGGGTTGTTCTTGCTTGTGCAAGAGGGTATGTTGTCAATTGTGTCTTAGGTGTGGACCAAGGTTAGACATGTAACCTTTCATTCTAAATGAATAATACAACAAGAGAGAATAATTCTTAAAGGAATGTTGGTTCTCCCAGTTAAGGGTTTCTAGGGTAAAATATTAGTGTATTGTGTGATTTCTTGTGTCATTTTCTTTCTTGATTAAATTCTTCTTCTCTTCTACTAGGTTTAGTGTGTAAATGGCCTGCATTTCTTGTTATAGGATAAATCCGTAAGTGCGGACACAAACCGATCTCCCTAGATCCACCTGGATCTAAAACAAAACAGGACATAATGATACTCTTTCCCTAGATTTTAATTATTGAATATACTAAGAGGCACGATTAAAGAACATACCTTGTAATCACTTCCTTTGGTCTTTGTTGTTCCTACTTTG
>JASDQU010101412.1:33094-44835 GCA_032191745.1 Picea mariana | reverse complement strand
TCCATGTCACTTCCACAACAATAGATTTAAGTGCTAAATTCAAAGAATGAACAATGCAAGGTGTCCAAAATATTTGTGGATATTTAGCTTCCACAATCATGCCAGCAGCCTTGCAAACAGGTGCATTATTTGTAATAATTTGCACACAAGAATCAACACCTACATCTTCAATAACCTTAATGAACAACTCACCCATATATTGTGCATCCTTGTATTTTCCAAGAGCATCCACCGCTTTCAAGAACACTGCTCCATTCAGGGAAGACACCATGAAGTTGATGAGTGAATGGTGTGCTGTATCTTCCCAACCATCGGAAACAATACTAACTCCTGTTGAGGGCCATGCTGATTTGATAGGCTGTAGGATTTTATTCACCTCCTTCTTTGCCTTGACCAACAATGTGGTTCTAAGCTTCTCTGAATTAGGAGGAACATATCCGATTGGAGCCTGATCAATTAGAGCTCTACACATCTCAAGAAACAAAGGAGACCGTGCAACATTGAAGGAAATGAAGTTGAGATAGAAAAAAAAACTAATGGTAAGATCAACCTCTTCTCGCTTCTCTCGCTGAAATATCTTGTCCATTGGACCAGCTGCCCCCCTCTTTCTTGCTTGTTGAGTAACTTGAGTTGCACTCCCACTCCCAAATTTAAAATTGCTAGATGGCTTCTTCGAGAATGGAAGAGGATCATCATTTTGGATTTTCTTGGATGCTGCTGCCACCTTTCCCAAGCCAACAGCGTCTTCTTTTGCTATTTCTCTTTTTTTGGATGCACTCACTGAATTATATGCTCCAAGTCCACAAGGAAGCCCCAACAAATGATCTTTAACTCGGTAATAAGTGCTTGTAAAATCATTATGGCAAAATCCACATGTCCACAAAACATTCCCACCCCCCTTTTCCTTGGCCCCATCTCCTTGTTTCTTTGTAACATACTTCCACAATGGATATTTGCTGTCTTGACCTTGCTGTTTTGCTGCACTGCTGATTTTTCCATCATTTGAAGCTTCACTTCCAGCTCCACTTGCAGAAGATGGGACATTAAAAGAGGGTACTGAAGTTGTTGGAGGAGGAGCAACACCAGCATTGGGATTCTTCCCTTTCCTTTGCCCTTTTGCTGCTGTCTTTGATGATTGAGCCATCATTTTTGTTGAAGGAGGAAGAAATATCACTGCTGTAATAGATGCTGTAGCAGAAAACTTGCAATTTGGTCCTCAAATCCACTTGCCAACACTTGGAATACACTCAAACCTGCACAAAACCCTCTTCCTTGCTCACCAAAATCACCCACACCTTGACCTGTTTAGCAAACAATAACAAAAAAGAGTGAGAAAGGTGCTTTTTAGAGGGCGTGGGCCTCCAAAACGCATGACACGTGTCATATAATTGGGACACCATCCAGATTTGTGTCCGACACGAATTTGGGTCGTGTCACATGTGAAGGACACGACCCAAATTTGTGTTGGACACGAATCTGTCGAATCCATGTCCCCATGTGGGATTCGAGACACGGGGGGGCATTTGGATGAATCATGTTTCATAGCATACAATTATACTTCTATTAGAAATGGCATAATTTGTATTTTCATTACCATTCTGTTTGACTTGAAATTACTTGTTCTTTACCAATAACACTAGGATTTGAATTTTTCTAAAAATATCTCAAATTTTGTTTTGGTGATTGATAAAAAGCCCTCTAGCATATTTATGTTTTTTATTTAATTTTCACTTTACAGAAAAGATGCGCAGTGGAATTCCCTTAACAGATGAAGATCGTCTTCCATGGCTAGAGGCAGTCCGTGACACTATGATAGATTATATAATAGAGGGTAAGATCGCTGTTGTTGCTTGTTCTGCTCTTCAACCAAAGTACAGAGAGATCCTTCGAACTGCTGATCCAGAGTATGAACCAGCTTCCTCTGATGGATTTTCATGTGAGAAAATATATGGAAATTCATTCTCTACGTCTATTGAAGTGGAAAATTGTGCAAAAGCCCCGTTCTCAAGAAGAGTTGTATTCTTGTGGCTTCAAGCCCCGGCAGAATTGATTGCATCACGTCTAGAAAGCAGGGCAAAAGAAGGTGCACACTTTATGTCTCCTGGTCTCCTGCAATCTCAGATGGACTTATTACAAATTGATGATGCAGAAGGTGTATTTTGCATAGATGCAACTTTGGACCCTGATCTCATCGTAGAGAATATCCAGCAGAAACTTTCTGATTGTCAATTGCTATCTTGAATGAGTGGCATTTCTGACAAGGAATGATTGATTTATGTTCCTCATTCTCAATGTATCTAACTTTATTGCACAGACAGACATATAGAGAGAGTAAGCTTTTCCGAGTATCAGAAGCTGTGATATTAAGTGTCCCTTTCATAATCTTGATTGCATTTGCAATAATTTTCAATCTCAGGCCCTCTTACCAAGTATACTTTTACAAAACAATTCAAAAATAAATTTACAGCAGAAGAGAGTTAATTGCTGATCCTCTAGATACATATTTATTTTTGTTGTCTTCAATGACAAAGTTACTTGCTCAGCCTGCTGGCTTTGCATGCCTTTTCTTCTATCTATTTTCTCATATATCTTTTAATTCATAAAAGGTTTGATTGGCCTGATCTATCCTGCTTTGACAGAGAAAACTGCTCTTTGAAGGCTTATTTGACACATCTACTTAAAGTCAAACATAACAACATTTTAGAATAAATTTCACTTTGTGCATTTTCATGTTTATCTTCAATTGTTAGTTGACCTTCAATTATTAGTTGTTAGAGTTCTGCAAGAACAGATTCCTTGCCTATTTCTGAACACCACAATCTTCAAACAAGAATTAATATCACAAATTCAAATCATCCTCTACTCAATTACTATTAACTTAACTAGAATCCTGAAGCCGTCCCTTTCTTTCCTGTTGCAATATCCCATATATTACCATTTGTCCTAAAATTGGCCAACAGGTATAAGATCTTTTGAAAATTAAAAAAAAGTTAGCTATAACTGTGTATGTTTAGTATTTTGCAACTATGATGCAAAAATTAAATGGGATGAGGCCTTTTTTGAGAAACTCAACTGAAAAAACCAGATGCATCTGATATATAAACACAATTTCTCCTGGCACGGACTTGTTTAGATTTCCTTGCGTGCTAAAAGATCTGTATTAAGAAAGAGGTATAGGCACACTTCACTTTAAATTTATATTTAGAAGGATATAAAGTCCGGGAATTCTCCAGTTTTCCTTTTAAAGTTATATTATTATCTGCAAACAACTTCCAATTCTTCTCATAACCATGCTGCCAGTATTTCCTTTAAAAAGTCATTTCTAAGTGGAATCTTCCTATATGTACTATGACAGAGATTGACACGTCAATGCAAGTACTAAGACTGAGAACTGCTGTTCCATGAAATCTCAGAAAAGTAACTGTATCTCAACTATTTTGATCTTTTATCAAACTACTTTCAGAAGCTTGTAGATATGGGTACAGCATATCCTCCATGATTCGGTTCACATATTATCTCTATTGATTGATATGGTGATAATTCCTAGCAATTTAGAGTTAAATGGGGGGAGAACTGTAGCTAAAATTCTCTTGTGAACTTGCTATGATGGCCACAGACATTAGTGGTAGACATTCCATTTTTCAGGTCAGTCTTTTGTGACTCATTTTATGGAGTGTGCAATTCTCAAAATCTGAATTATGTTGTCATCAAGTCTATCAGAGGCCAATGAAAAGCAACTTGGTGTCCATTTCAGCAACTTGGGCCACATTAATGATTCCCTGAACAACTTGTTCTGTTTATTTCAATATTTTGGCAACTTGGGTCAGTGGAGAATGACATGGCTCGTTGGGGTTAACTTTGACTTTTGATTTTCTGCTGCAAAAAATTCCTGAGGTTAGTTGAACTATTTCCAAGCATTTCTAGTTTCTTATGAGTTTTTTAGTTTTCTTCTTTACTATTTTTTTCTGGAGTTATGATCCTTTCAAGGCTTAGAAATATATGAACTGCAAAAAACCCCTATAAGTTATTTTGTAGTATTTAAGGATCAACACGGCTTGTTGTAAGGGTAATTCTCACCCTTTTTACAAGCACTGTAATTATTGCTTATATCATTTATTTCTGGTGCAGTTCAGATTTGAGATTGATGGCAGCAGGTGGTAAGTGCTTAGGTTTTGTCGACAGTTTGCTTTTAATTTTGTTTTATCATAAGTAGTTACTACCTTTAATTTGTTATTCATAGATGATGGTCCATTCTCATAGATCGATGTGTCCATCCTTGATGATATTTAGTCTAGTGAATGTTTTCACACATGTATTATACTTGTATTTTACTCTTTATCTTTGGTACTTCATCTATTTCGTTGCAAATAATTCATAGGTGACTTTGGTCAAACATTATCACTCGGCTAAATACGCATATCGTAATTGTAACTGTTATCACGCAGTTTGTAGTAAGGATAAATGATAGATGTAAAGAGGCAAACTGGTGTAACTGAACCAATCCTACCCAATGTCACGTCGATGAGAATGTTCTTTCTGTTTAGGGAGGTAAGGCCCAGGGGAGACGTCCCCAGTGACCTGGGGTTTTGAGAAGGAAAATGATTGCAAGATAAAAGGTAAATTCCCCCTCACAAATCACCACCGAGCAGATAGTCTGGCTAACAACCAATAAAGAGAAGTACAACCAAGAGATAGAGAGGCACCTGCCCGAGACAAAGCAACAAGAAATAGATATATGCAAGCTTACTCGCTTGGTTAGTACTTCATAAAATCAATGACTATCTGATATATAAGAAATTGAACAATAAGTATTGATGAAGTCAATGTTTATATAATAGCAATGATGTACAATATCACTTCTTCAATAAATGCTGAAAGAGTATGGCATTCAATGCAACAATTAACACTTCATTTAGGTAATGCCGTCTAACAACCATTCAATTGCTCATAAGTAAAATGATAGCTGCACATTGATGATAATAGCAAAGGATGACGACAACAAATGAGTTAGTAGGGTTAGTCTTAGGCTAGGGTTAGAGTAGTTAGGGTTTTGTTCAAAGTATTAAGAGTTGTTTTGAGATTACACAAAGGCTTAGATCAGTGCATTCCTAGGGTAAATGGAGTCAAAAGGAGGACACAGAGGTTGAAGGATCAAGGAAGATAGTAAGACTAAGGATGGGAGGGTCAAACCTTGAAGTGTTTCTATGGCAAGGCCTCAAGGACAAAACCCTAGGGGAGAGAGGCTCACTTTGGTGTAGGGGAACTAGGCCTCAGTGCTCTCTCCTCCTTCCTTAGGTCAACGGAAAAAACAAATAGCTTAGAAAGTGGCATAAAACTAATACAAGAGGTTTTGCAGGCAACGTGTTGCTAAAGCAAGGCTTTACCAACAAACCCTAGGAAAACGACTCATCAAGGTGTAGGGGAACTAGGTCTCAATGCGTCTTTTCCTTCTTAGCCTGATAAGAAAAAACGACTAGCAAATGAAGAGGGAGAAAGAGTGTTGCTAAGGCAAGGCTCAATCTTTCTTCAATAAATGGCTCAAACTCTTGACGGGGACATGAGACAAGGACCTACAATGTGTGCTTGTCACCTAGGGTTTATTCAGCAAATCATAACAATAGATGCAAGAAATAACAATACAACCATTCAATTAAGAAGTTTTGCATAAATTTAGTTACATTTCACCAAGAAATAACATAGCAAACCCTAGTTGTAACACCTTCCACCAAGAGAAAAGCCAAAAAATGCCAATAGAATTCCCAAAATGCCTTCCTACAACAGGTGCGCTTCACAATTTCAGCCAAGAACACCAAGTCTAGCGCAAATTTCAGACCTCACTAATGAGTGAGTGAGAGATGATGAAAAAATGAGAGTAAAAACCCTCAATTTATACTATACCATGACCTAATTTCACATTTAGGCCATAAAAAGGCCGAAAAGGCCAAACTACTAAAAATCATACTGTTTTACATTAAATGTTCAAAATTAAACCCTAATCAAGATAAAGAGAGACGTCATGCCCCTTTTAGGGTGACGTTAGCCCCTTCTAGGGCAAATGCAACATCCTGGAGCAAAACGTTAGCCCTTCTTGGGCTTCTCCAACCTGCCACATGTGCAACAATGCCAAATCTGCCTTCCAAGACGTCCACAAGGCTGGATGACATCATGATCATCATGGGTGACGTCCTGGGCCTTCCAGGGTCAACGTTTCAATGGAGGAGGCACAACCCCCCTAGGTCAAGCTTTGCCAGGGTGCCTCTGGTGGAACGTCCTCCTCTTCTCTGTCCTGTCACTGCCCCCTGACGGGGTCTCAACATCCATCTAGTGGGCTCTTCAGCCCCATGGAGGTCCGAACTGATAATCTCCCCATGTGTATCGGTCCAACATGGTACCTGTCCGTCGGGCATGATCCTGCACATCAACAACTATGCCCTCCATGGGCTCATAAGTCACAGGGATCATAGCAATGTCAATCACATCTCATCATCAATATTATTAAACATGTGCATAAAACCCCTATTATCCCAGTTAAAACCTCAAAGACATTATACAAGCCTGCAATACAAGATTGGGGAAAGTGACAGGGTGTCCTATTGGGCTAGTGTCCACTGGAAGAGGAAAGTTTCTGGAAGAGACCTCATCTGAGCCATGCAAATGGGTGATGTGGATAAGGGATGTCCAGGTAAGTGGGTGCAATGAGAGCAGAGGGTGCAAAGCTTTACCTGTGGGTGCCTTTGTAGAAGGTGAACTGCACCTGTCCTGGATGCAATTTTTTTCAAGCCCATTCATGCCTTTTATTCTTTATTCTTTATTCTTCATTCTTTTATTCTTTATTGCTTTTTATTCAAGAGGCTAATCAGGGGACACTGCCCTGGCGTGGTGACCAGTGGTGAGAATGTTACCCACAAGTACTTTCACATAAATGAGAAGGTTGGCTCGTGATGAGACCCCCTTTCCCTTGGCCATGCAACCAAGGGTCACTACCTTGGCGTGGTAACTAGCTGGTGGTAATTTCATATTGATAGGTACCCATGGACCTAATAGGCTGGCTCGTGATGAGACCCCCTATCCTCTAACAAGGTCTTGTTTTATTATTTTATGGGTCCCTCTTGTTTTTTGCTGAGAAGCCTTTTATTGCTTTCTCGGGGATCCCTGGGCGAAGCATCTTGAGGTTTTATTCTAAGGCTTTTATCTTTTGCCAGCTTGCTTTTACCTTCTGGGCCTTTAGCCCCTTCTTCCCACTAGGTAAGGTGCAATCCTCAAATGATAGGTCAACCCAGTGCCCAAACAAGTGCAATGGGACAAGTGAACGGGAAGCAAGATGAAAAAGTGGTGCTATGAAGGGAGTGGACGATGGATTTTCAGAAATCCCCCTAGTGGTGAACCAGAACCTACAGACAGAGGCTTACTAGGGCATCCTGTCAATCCCCCCTGACATGGTCAAACGAGCAAGTGTAAGATCCAAGCATTTGTTAGAAACAAAAGGAATTAAATGCACATATTCAAAAGTTTTGAAGATCAGAGTGACACATACCATGATACCCAGAATCATTACCTCATGGAGCAAGAACCATCTTTGACACAAGACCAAGCCAATGGTGATGGATGTTGCTGCTGCTGGCAAGGTAGAGGCGCTGAAAGGGAGAAAAGATGGGCCCTCTAGGGCCATGCTAAAAGTCGATCCGACTCTCGGTACTCCATGTCTAGGACCTGTGGGCCTCGAGACATGATCTCCTAGTTATCCCAAAAAGTGGGGATAATAGTAACCATACGAGACTTGGTCAAAGAGGATCACTCTCCGAGTCTCCTTTAATTTTGTAGTTTTATAAATACTTGATATAATATAGTGTACAAATGTGTATAGTTCTAACAATTTCTTATGCTTGCATACTTGCTCTTTGATTTCCTTTCATCTATGTGGGTATCTTTTTATTGTTTTGATTGGGATCATATCAATTAGTGTTAGAATCTTAAGCTCAAGGCTTCCAAGAGTATCACCATTTTGACCTTCTTTGGGATTTTCTTCCTACTCAGAATCCTCCTTTGAGGTCTCTCCAAGCAGTTTGAGTATTTTGCAAGTGTGTCAACAACACCTACTCCTATCTTCAGTGCATTAGCATGCATATAACTTATTATTGCTCAAGCTTCCCTCCCCATTTTTTTCATTTTCATATAAAATATTTAGAATCATTTGCAATTGTGGGTTCTATGTGATTGGCAGAACCATTCTTTCTTATACCTATAGCACTAATTTTACACTTGTAACACTTACATTACCCTTGTGTTGTTGGTTCACACATGTCGCTAGCAGATGTGGAACCACTGCAAAAACCTGTAATATGCATTGACACTTGTGATATTTTCTTGTTGGTCCCATAGCCAATGTAACATGCAAACACTATTTTTACCTTCGGATTGACATATGATGTCATTCTTCCCTATGATAGGTCTCCTTGCAACTCTTTCTACGGCTACAAAGACACTCAAGTTACTAACGTTGATTAATTCCTGGAAGAGCATAGGTAGGGGTAGCAATGCTAGAACTATCTCTTGATGGATACCTTTGCTATCTAACAATGACAATTGAGTGAACAACTTATAATCCAACAACAATGACGATGAGAGTTTCATGTTAAAATAATGTCATATATGCACAAGGAGCCACTTAGTACAAAATGTTCCAAACGTGTGTATTCATGGACTTACAAAAATTACTCTTATTTTTAAATTTACTATATGCTCTTCTTTTTTTAGTTTCCTAGTGGTAAATATATTTCTAATTATTATTATTAGTTGCTTGTGTGGAAACTTTATCATTTTGGCACATAATTTTGTGTCATTAATTAAAATTTTTTGTTCCAATATAATTTTAAAGTACCCATACCCTCAACTTATTTACTATTATACCAAAATACATTTGAGAAAATTGAAAATCCCTTCTATAAATTCATGTAGTAGTTGTGTAACTTCTAAGGTCACCCCCACATGAGATATGAAGATATGACGAGTGTGTTTTAGTAGCTCACCACCACAGAGAAATAAGCTCTACAACATACCTTGCATGACTAATGAAAACCACATCCCAATATTCCCTAAGGTATCCTTATTATCTAACAATCCTTGAAGTTGTATACAAATCTTTCCTTGCATAAGTTTCATGGAACCTTGAATGGGGATAGGCTAGATTCATAACCTAAAGGCCTACTTTAAGAGCCAAATGAATTTGATATATGCTAATAAGATTATGGTCTTTGTAGTTCATATGGGTGACTACTCTCTCACATGGCAAACCCACACCAAACACCTTGCAACCTCCAACCAAATTTTGATCACAATTTGGGACGAGTTCAACGTTGCCTTTTGCAAGTAGTTAAATCCCTTAGGTTACAAGGATGTGTTGCTAGAAAAGTGTCCCTAACTTCAATCGATCTATCAATAGAATATCTAACAATGCATAGACAACTTCAACAAAATGTTCGTTAAGTTCGAGGTATGGGATCCTAATGATACTTTTGTGATGTAGGAGCACCTTGAAGAACAATTGTTTGGAGTTGCGAAGAGGATGACAAGTGAGTAAGGGTGTAGGATGAGATATCATTTTGGAGGTGCAAATAATAATTTGATGTGTAGGTAGAAATGTTGGTGTTAAGAAGCGCTTGCAAAGGAAGGCAAGTTATTGAGCACACAGAAGTCAAAGAGAAGGAGATGTGGCACTCAAGTGAAGCCAAGAATGAGTGAAGGTGAATCCTTGTAGCCAATTGATTGAGCTTGTTGGAAGATCAAGAGTCAAAGAGTGGAAGGATGTAAGGATGGAAAGAGAAGGAATTTGAGTTGGCCCTGAGAGAAAATAAATTGGTTTTTATTGGAATCTAGTTGGAGTTAAGAGAGAGAATTGTCCTCGTGAAGATAACTATTGAAGAAAATGGTTTCACTTTCAAAACAAGGTAGAGTAACATGCAAGAAATGTGATGATTGAGAAGAAGGCACATAGAGGTCGAGAGGAGCAAGAAGTGGATTGGTGGATGCATGATGGAGATTGGCACTTGAGTGTTTTGATTCTAAAGGCTAAATAATGCAAAAGAGGAACATTTGTGGAGTTTGCAATTATGAGTGATAGAAGTCCGAGAATACAGATTATGCATAGAGGAGCACCAAGGGTGCTTGGTCTATTGAAGGAAGAAAGTCATTAGAGAATATGAAAGGACTTGTGGAACCATGAGGGTAGTTCTATCTATCTATCTATCTAGATAGATAGATAGAATTAAAACCTGAATGATAATGAAAATGAGTAGACCCTATTGAGCATTTTGTTGTGAATTATAATTTTGTCTTGTATTTCAATCCATTTCTCTTTGTTGCAAATATCCTATGGTTTAGACCAACGTGTAGAGCCCCAAGTTGGGACCATTGCAACATTTTTTGGTATGAGTGAGAGTTGAATATTTGGGAGAGAATATGGTGCCATAGTTAGTGATTGATTTGCAAAGGTGGAAGCCCTTGGAGTTGTGAGAGTTTGTAAGGTGATGGGGTAATGGTAGGAAGAGGTGGAATATCTCGTGTAAATCAAGGGGTCCAAGAACTGAGAAGAATTGAGGAATTGGAAACAAGACAATAGAGTGGAGAGAAAAATCCAATAGTTTAGACTTCGAGTGTGAAGAGGAATGAGAAAATGAACTAGAAGGAGATGTTATAGTCTAATTGCTTATATCCTTGAAAAGTAAAAGGGGCACTAAGGTTGAAGTTGATTTCTATGATGGAGTTTTGAATGTTGAAGTATTAATTGATTGGATAAGTGAGATGGAAAGGTATTTTGAGTTACAACAAGGTTAATTTTTCCATCATGAAAGTGAAAGGACATGCAAATATCTGGTGAGATTTTGTACAACACAAGAGAGTGCACCTGAACAAAGAAAAGATAAGGACTTGGAGTAAGATGGTATCCAAGATTAGAGATGCGTTCATTCTAGTTGATTATAAATGGTTGCTCCAGACAAATGTATAATTTAAGGTAGAGATAACATATCGTGTAAGAGTATATAGAGAATTTCTATCAAATTTCCATCTAGGGAGGTCGTGATGAAGACAATAACTAGATTCACTAGATATGTGAATGGACTAAAGTTTGTAGTTCAAGATGAAATGGTCTTGCTTAAGATAAGAATTACTAAAGAATCCTATTAGTTAGCATTGAGAGCAACATAAAATATCACACACAAAGACAATAAAAGGAACACTAGTAGATGAAGAGGTGGTTGAGGTAGTAGAAGGAATTCAACATTGCACAAAGAGGATTCATGCAAGGAGAACACTAATAAATATGAGGAAGGTATGCATCATGGAGAAATAAAGGAAAAACTTGATTAGGATTCTGAGGTAGATGCCGAAACAATGGTGGCTACAAAAGGAATATTTATTGCTACACTTGTGGGGTTGAAGGCCATAGGTCATTTGAATTTCATGAAACGATGTAATGTGAGGAAATGAAATTAGAACATAGTTGGATCAAGGAGAAACACCAGGAAATAATGTAGTAGTCGCAGTGGCAACACAAAGAGGTGAGAATTTGATGTTATGGAAAGTGAAGATGGCACAAGCACAATGACAAATATACAAAGAGAAGTGGTTGAGAAAAAATATTTAGAACCAAGTGTAAGTTTGGAGGTAAGTGTTCTAAGGTTATATTTGATTAAGGTTATAGTTGACTCAACTAGTACAAAGAATATGGTGGTAGTAGAGATAGT